>JAUKPT010000831.1:0-17542 GCA_032273505.1 Nanomia bijuga
ATTTCTATTGACACCCGTTTTTTCACTCAACTTTTCAAAAGTGAAGTGATATGCCGGGGGTGGGGATGGTAAACCAATAATTTGACCCCGACATAATACGAAGTTGGATACTCGCGTGCAATGGACAAAAGACGTTTGTCGGAGACATACTTCAAACAGTTATTCTCTATAAAGAGAGGTATAACATGCCTTCAGAGATAAGTGGTGGTATCGATGATGCTCTCAATACCGAAGCATGTACTATTGATTCTAGTTATATATTTCCATTATAACAGTATAACACGTGAAATTAAAGAAGATGAACAGGTATTTCTTTGTAAAAATGAATTTCACATAGAAATGATAGTGAAAAAAGTACTACGGAAGAAAGGAAATTGTTTGTATGGAGCAGCTTGGATTTGATTCGATGAACTTACTATAGAACCGAGAAAAAATATACCGCGGATACTGGTTGAATTGTTTGAAAGATTTGGGGAAAGCACCATGTGCACTGAAATTATTGAAAATTTTGAGATTCACATAACCAAATGCATCAAAGTGACGTGCGAAGGTGTTACATTTTCTTTTCCTGCAAGTATAAGAAGAGGCATCTTTTCTAAAGACATGCGACGAAAACTCGTAATAAAAAAAAAGTCACGATTTTTTCATAGAACATGAAGGGTGCTCGCACTGGAAAAACCGTGCGGCCTAATGGTTTCAATGACTGAAATATTTGGATGTGAATCCGTCTCACAAGTAGGTTATTGAATATTATCTAGGTAATTGTGAAACTAAACCAAAATGTCTTTATGATGACGGTGCTTGTCATGTTAAGGTAGTCCGTGAGCTACACAAAATAATATTTCGCTGATTAAAAAACATGTCATCAATTCTATAGTTTAACTGCTGCTCTGGAGAATAATAACCATTATAATTGTATTCGTAAAGTTGGCTCCATCCATTATATCATGCATAAATGTAGATAGCCAAGACTAAAATTATTTAATAAACTGCGAATTCAATGCACGATTTTGCCTTACATTGGAATTGTCTTCTTTAAAATTGTGTAATAGTTCATAGTTAGTATGTACAACTTCATGCAGACAAAGCTGCTACGAGTTGCAATTTTGTTGACAATAGAAAATATTTTGAAGCGCTTTGGGGCTTGACATACCCCAAATTTTTGAGAGAAAGGTCAAAAAATTGCGATTTTTGGTGAATTTCATTATGGTCAAAAGGTAAACATTTTTTCCAAATATAAGACCAAATGGTCATAGATATTAACAAAAATAGCCAAATCAAGCAGTTTCACTCAGGCTGGTCTGTAAAACATTTGTCCGCTTTATCTTCTTCAGGAATATAAGGTATAAGGTAGGTCTATCACAAAAAATTGCAGCAAAAAACATTTTTATTTTATGGATGTATGGCCGAGTGGTTAAGTGTCACACCTATCATAACTAGATACCGTGAGATCTGTGTTCAATACACAGTCGCGCCAAAAAAATCAATACTACTCTGAAGAATTAAAGGCTAGTTAACATCAGCTGAAGTGTGATACTACAATCGTTAGGCTGCAAGTCCGTCGGGTAAACCCATGCCATGTGAGGGAAATTGGGTAGTCAGTTGGTACCTGACGACGAAACACTATATGGAGCTATAGTCCGCAGATTAGCATTCGGCAATGCAAGACTGTCCCACCATAAGTACATGCATACCTACCTACCTACCTAGAGTTTTTCACTTTCACTTTCATATTTGGCTTATTCCGGTATAAATCTATGATTTCGTACAAAAAAAGATTTATTCGTTTTCTTATGCCCAGTATTATGTAAATAAATCAAAAAATGTTGAAAAGATATTGCTTAAAATCTGTAATTTACATGTTTTTTCAGATTATGCATTTTGACCTGCCTGATTTGTACATTTTGTTTACTTAAAAAGATTAGCAAACATGTAATAACACAAATATTATTTAAGCTAAATAATCATTCTTTACATTAGTTTAAAAATCAAAAAAAAAAACTAGATAAGCATTTGTTTTATTTAACATTTTTTTATTGTGCATTCTGACCTTCACTGTCAAAAACGGTACCCTTGCGTAAGCGTTTATATTTCGATTTATAGTAGACATTTTGAAACGGTTTGCTCGGAAGAATTGATAGAGTTGATAAACACAAAATAAGCGTCGCTTTGATTAGAAATGCCATTATATCTGTTTCCGAAATGTTCAAAATTCATTATGCATTTTGACCTTCCTTACCTGTACTTGTATTTGTTTAGTATCGCGTGCTGTTTTTTTCTCATTTTTGTTTGTACTAGTAATGCATTAGGAGGACAATTTGATTTTTATCGGTCCGATAGAAGACTGTTATAGCCAAAAAAAAAATATTTCGCATAACATTCTAAAGTAATTGATCGTTATTTTGACGGCCGTTATTTTTCTTAGTATGTTATTTGATGTACCTTAAGCATTTCAACCTGTTATGGCGTAGTAAAGTTTTGTTGGGGTGGGGCAGAAAATTCCCCAATTTCCATTTTGTAACAGTGAGATTTTCTGAGTATCCTCAAATTGTATGTAAGAACAAGTATTCCAAATGTAAGGCGAGTTGAATAGTACGTTGAATAGTTTTCAAGATATAAAGTTCTGAAGGCAACATATCAGGCAATGTGTTAAACTGGCCATGTATGGCGACTCGCGAAAAAAATAGCATAATCCTTTTTCTTAACATCTAGACTACACGATTCAAAATTAAAAAAAAAATCATGGCCACACGAAAAACACACACGAAAAAACAAAACATTCGAAATATAATTGAAGATTGGAAAATATTTTTCTTCAAAATTGCTCAAATTTAATAATTATCTAAAGTATATTAATATATTCATTTATATACATTGTATAAAAATAACATAAATGTATGAATTCATTTTAGTCCCTATATTTACATAAATAAAAAAAGAGTCCAGAAAGTTCTTGCTCGTTCTGAATAAGTCGTTCAAAATGCACAGAAAGAGTATCATTTTAAGGGCTCAAAAGCAATGCAACACCAGCTAATACCCACTTCGCAGGATTATCTTTCGTTTTCAAGAAGAAGTTCCACACGTAGGTCGGGCCACGTTGTCGAGTTTTATAGACAGGACACTCATACGAATTCTTCGTGTCTTGTTTATCGACAGGAATAGCGCGCACAAAAATGACAGGCATAGCAGGTGTGAGTTCTTTCAAACGGGATTCCGCGATCATACCAGTTTGCGTATCCCACCGTGCACCTTCCATAAACAGACCGTAGATGTACGCACCTTCACGAGGTGGTGCGTTGAAGTCGTCTTTTCCTTTCTTCGTCACGTCAACTTGCAACGTCATACGATCCAAAGGCCACTCGTTCTTCCTAGCCATCGACTGCATAACAGCAGTGATAAATGACTGTGGGTTAAAAAGACCTGATAACCAGACGACAGGTGGCAAGTTGAAATCAGTAGTCCAATTCTCCAATTGTTTAATCCTCTGCAGCAAATCAATAAACCATGCAGCAAGGCCTTGCATTGATGGATAAGCACGTTTCGTCCAAAGTTCAGGTACTTCATCAAGATATAGAGCATTGGATAATTCTTCCATAGCATTCGTAATTGTCAACTCTCCTTTCAGACCTAAATCAAGCTCTCTTAGTGATAACTTCATTTCATTTGTCAACACGTTCATTCGATCAGCTTCTTGTAACGCAACAACTGTGTATGGTGTCCTCTCTTCAGCTTTACCCATCAATTCCATCATGTTAAACTCCTCGGGCAATTTCTCGAGAATTTCATCCAAGATCTGCTTCACTTTCTCTTCCCTGGTTTGACCACCACCACCAGCACCGCCAGTGTCACGAGGCTGAAGCTCAAGGATAGTCTTGAAAAGATTTTCAGATGTAGCTGTTAAGAACCCGATTTCTGCATTTGGATGTAACCCGTATAGATTTGGACTCTCAGGTGGTAGATTTTCATCAAGGTACCTATGGTAACCATTGTAATCCATATTTGGCGGTAAAGCAAATCCAGGAGCAAGATACAACTCGGTATCTAACATTTCAGGCTTCATGTACTCTTCCAGATATGTTCGACATAAACGACGATCCCAATCATCCGTAATATGACCTCCGTACATAATCTCGCCGAACAAATACCGTAAATCTTCCCACGGTACTTTCGAATTCGCTTCCAAGTAATTATACAAAACATAAACACTTATGGTCAAATCACCAGTGTTGAACGGATAACTTCTATTCCAACCTTGAGGTCCGAACTTACGTCTTTCAGCAACGACAGCATGGAAATAACAGAGCGAGAACAAGATGCTCTTAAACTCATTTTCTCGTGCACACATTTCCAACGTTTCTTGTGAAAAGTTGTCCAACGATTTGTGAATGTTCGCCATCATACCTGTTGGAGGTTCATTAGTGATCTTGATAGACACCTCGAGGATACCATTAGGTATGATATGACCTTCTCGTGTCGGCGACGGTTCTGCTGACATAAACAATCGATAGCTCTCATGACTACCAATACTGTAAGCTTCAATTTTCTTCTCAAGTGAAGGAAGCCATTTTTTCACAAGATGGATATTTTGTAATACAACCCAGTGACCTTCTTTTGAAGCCAAATCTAAAGCTCGTTCAGCAACAATTTCTTGACCTTGACCCAAGGAAACACTGTGCAAGTTTTTCAAATCGGTTGTAAATCCTAACTTCTTACCAAGAGCTTCGACATCTTTCAGTGGATCGACACCAGGTGATAAGATGAAGAAGATTGGGGTACCAGGAGCACTTTCCTCATAAGACACTGCAAATTCAACCGATCTTCCTTCGACGTATTTCGTGCCCATCATTTCCTCGACATAACCTCGGATGGCATACGTCATACGATCAGGTCGGAAGGCACGAAGCATACACAACTTCTGCAAGGATGATTTATTCTTCCATTCTTGTGGAAACTTCTCTTTCTCAGGACATTCACTTTCGATAAATTTCTTCCATCTCTTTGCTGATCCTTCTATATCACGATCAAGATTTCTAAATTCTTCCATGTTACTCAATGCTTTTACACCACCCCATGATAGATCAGATAAGAAGTCGACGGGACTGGTCACGTTCATAACAGCTGGGAAACGTAACAAGAAATCGAGCTCATCTGCATTCAACATCTTGTTCATGAGTAGGATTTGGAAGGCAGTTTGCGCCATGAAGATCAGCTTATCTTTCTCAAACAGACCTCGAGTTGTGTACACGAAGACACTGAAAGTAATACAATCAATCAAGTTCACCACACGTTGCTTCACTTCATCAGCGGCTTCTGTTTTCTCGATAGCTTTCTCGAATACCATACTGAAGGCTTTGAGTGAAAACTGGTAAATCAAGTTGATCTTATTCAATTCGTTCAAAATGAAGTAGAGCAGCGAGGAACGAGCAGCAGCTGGTCGATACATTTCACGAGCAGTGTTGATTTCAACTTCGGTAATCTTCGCTTCTTTTGATTTAACTTCGATTTCTGCAGCTGTGCGTTTCGTTGTTTCCAAGTTTTCTACGAGTTCATAATCTCCGAGGAAGTTTCCGCCTGCAGCAGATAAACGTGCTAACAAAGAATCTTCTAACTCTTTGAGGGTGATAGTAAACTGATTCTGTTGTTGGGTCAAGTCAGCTTTAGTCTGTTCAAGATCAGGTCTTTCTTTAGCAACAACTTTCGCAAGCAACTGATCTTCTAGACCTTCTCTTGTGACAGTGAAGTTGATGAGAGTAGTTTGAGCCTGCATTTCAGGTTTGTAATGAGGATTCGCAAGTTTCGTTTGTAAGATCAAGCGGAAATTAGGATGATATTCAATTTCCTTATCTCCAAGCTTAATATAACGCCCTTTCTTGATAGTATTTCGTCCTAGAATTGGATCCAAGACTGGATCAATCGATTCTCCGATGCTTTCAATGAACACACAATCACCATTAGAAATAGCATTCTCAATCATATCTAAATATCCTTTCTGTCCTAATCTGACAACTTTAAGAGCTTCTCCTTCTTTAGTTTTGATCCATTTGATACCCTGCAACTGAGGATCGATCATCAAAGGCCACCTTTCAGCATTGAGTAGGATAGTGGCGTTTTCAGTCGACATTCTGTCACTTGGTAGATTTTCATTATTCCATCCAGCAATCATAGCATTATCAGTCAATAAACTTAGAGGATCTAGACCTTCAGTAAATGGAATTGGTACTTTTTGCTGTTTGAGGAACGATAACCATCCAGTCATCAGCTCTTCTCGGTATGATTTCGAAAAACAACCAACATATGAAATAAAGGCAGCAATCAACAAAACGTCACCAGGTAACGTGACAGCTTGCTCCTTAAATTTCGCAACCGATTCTGCCCAACGGACATTTTCTGAAGCAAGACCACCAACTAATCTGTTGGCCAATTCAATTGTTTTAGCAGTTCGATCGGCTTCTTGTTGACATTTCAGTTTAGCAGCAGTAGCTTCTTCAAACGAATTAGTCAATTCTGCTAAATTGTCATCTAATTCTTTGATCTTGGCTTTGATCTTTGATAATTTTTCCTCAGCAGCAGCTAAGTCAGCATTTGCTTGAGCTAAAGCTTTTCTCTTCGGTTCGACATCACAGAACACATTATAGAAAGTAACGATATTAACGACCCAAGAACATAGACCAGCAGCAGCACCAGATTTCGCACGGATAAATTCTGCGTTGAAATCAGGATCTTGTAAGTAAGGTGTTACAGCTTTTAAACATGTTTCGGGAATATTCTCTTTATCATAGTGGATCAACTGTTCTAAGAACTGATCCACTTTTGCCATCATTACCTTTGCAGCTTTCCAACTCTTATCCTTGGGTACCTTACCACCAGGAGCTAAGAGAATCATGACGGCAGATGTGACATTAACACAAGCAGGAGGGGGGCTACCAAATGATTTCAACTCAGTAAGATTGTTTTTGTTCAAGGTATTTAAAGCTTCCTCTGCAGCTGACAAAGCAGGCAATGCTTTTGCTAAATCAGTTTCACAATCTACTTGTTTCTGACCGACTTCTTTTGCAATAACAGCAACCTTCTTTTCCTCTCCATCTGCAAATTCTTTTTCTTTGCTTACCTTCTCCGTTTCAATACCGACTTTTTCAATCAAAGCATCAGCATCTGCATTTTTCTGAGCTAATTCAATTTCTTGAGAGGCCAACTTGGATTTCAAATCATCTACTTGTGAAGCAGTACTTTGAAGTTTTGTGAGACCGTTCTCTAAACGTTCCATGTTTTGTTGAAGTTCTCGACTCTTTTTTTTCACCAAATTCTGATACAATTTAATTTGTTCCAGGAAACTTTTAGGTGTTGTAAAGTTATGTCTTCTTTCATTCAAGAGAAACTTCTCACTCATATTGACGACACTCAAATGAACATGAGCAATGAATTCTGCGACTGAGTTCTTCTTTTCAGGTAAAACTTGTTCAGTGTCTTCCAAAAATTTACGACTTACAGACACCAAGGCTTCTTCGGGCCATTCATGGAACCAATCAATAGCAGTACAGTTGGTAAGAGCAGGGAATTTTCTACTCCTAACACGTAATGTATTACCGACAGGAGAAAAGCAGAGGACGACTTTGAGCTGTCTCCTAACACGATCGATGAAGAACTTCCAACAGTTATCGCGCGTGTCTTGTAACCCGGCCCCTTTCACTTCATTTCTCATAGCACTGATTATATTTTCGATTTCGTCATCGGGGAATAAATCAGGGACTTCACCGGAAGCCAGCAAATCGTTAATCAAAACGAGGAAATGTTCTTCCGGTACCTGTGCATCTGTCAACAAAAATACTGTTCCGATATTCTTAACACCAGCTTTTTGACACAACATGGCTAAATCAATTTTAAGATCACTAATACTGTATCCTTTTCTCAACGTAATTTGGAACACTTCTAATCCACTAATGAACGCGGAAAGACGTGCCAAACTCTGTTTTCCACTACCACCGACCCCGACAAGTAGTGCATTTCCACGAGGAGATTCTAAAATACGATTGATACGACAAATGTGAGACATAGCATCTTCGAATAAGACTAAATTCATAATTGCATTGACTTCATTGTGACTGTCAAGAGCTTCAGTTAACAATTTGGAGAGATCTTCCCAAGCATTAATACGATTATATTTAGGTTCACCTATTCCCTCGGCGAAATGACAATATATCAATGGTCTAGCGTTCAATGCTTCTTCGTCCATATCTTCGAACAATTTCTTATTATAGTCTGTTTGTAATTTTAAATATAGATCCATGTCAGATTTATCGATTAATTTGTCGTAATAGACTCGATCACACTCATGGTTCCACAAGCGAACAAAATCAACAGGTGTCTTCAAGCAGTCTTTAGTTGAATACAAAATACCCTGGAAGATGTTTGACAAATCACGAAGATTGAACACGTAATGAAACTTCACAGCTGTGGGTAAAAACGAACTCGTTATTTTGGTATTGAGAGCTACAGCAGCCTCAACGATTCGTTCTGAAAACTTAGAGATCGGTCCAGGTGCTCCAATGGATGCCAAATGTCCGTTTAAGATATTCAAATAAATCGTCTTCAATGCATCAGCTCCTGGGAAACTGATGGCGAATACACAGAAATGTCTTTGTAATCTAGGATTGATCGTGAAACTACCAGCTGTTGGGTTCATACAAGCAACATACTGACAGTTATGGACGTCTTTGAGAGTAATTTTCACTCGATCATACCAATGGCTGTAATCTAAATGCTGTCGAATGAGAGTATGTGGTTGCACTGTACCGTACGTATCGACTTCCGGCATATTCATATCGTCAATGAAGTATACTAAACGTTTAGCACCGGGTGGTCCGTAATTACGACCCGCTTTCTTTTCTAAAGGTTTTTCTAAAATCTGTTGCAACATAGCCGAAGTTGTGTAGTAATTGAATGGGACGTTAGCCACCATAATCTGGTCAGGATCTAGAGATGAGAATTTCTCACCAGCAAGTACAGTTTTACCGCAACCTGCATTACCGACTAACATAATAGGTCGTCGAGTTTCCATAAGTAAATCCATGAAGTAACGAACACGAATGGTTTCTGCTGTGTGGACTAAAACAGCTTGTAATGGTGTTTCCGGATCGAATCCAAACTTGGGCACTAGGTCGCTCCATGGTATAAATTTATGTGTCTCGTTATCAATGCAATAATCAAAGATGGTACCGGTTGATGGGAATTTTATCGTTTTGAATTCAGTTTGCCACCATTTTGAGAATTCGACTCGGTAATCGTTCAACTGATCTTGGAACATAGTTCCACCAAAAGCCCAGATGGCTGCAAACACAAAATACAGTTCGTACAACTCTTTCGAAGAATCAGGTGGAGTGTTATCAGGTGTCAGCAAGACTTCAAGTAAATAACACAACATCTGTACCATACTGATATCAGTAATCGGAGTGATCTTCTTGAATCGAATACGTAATGTGTCTAAACAGGACGGCACGTACTTGTCAAACAGGATCTGTAAGTTAGCTTTTTCAGACTGGACTTCTCTTCTATCAATCCAACTCTGCACATAAGGATTCCACCCAACATCTGCATAATTCAAGAACAAGATACCAGCTCTTGAGACGGTAGCGGGAGTGGCAGTTTTCAAATCTCCGATTTCAAAAACTAATCTCATTGATGGGGACATAGGAATACGTTCGTTACTCGCGAGTGTCAACACTTTGTTATCGTCCATAACAGTGTTCAAAGATTCAATCCACATAGGATCGATATCACCATCCAATACAATCCATTTTGGAGAATCGTTTGCAATATTAGCTAAATCCCTCATAGAGACTGAAAACAAACCATCCTTCCATTCTCTTGTAGCTGGATTGATATAACCGAAAAGTTCGTCAGCCGTGACAGCTTTAGGATTCATATCAATAAGAAGCGGCTTCTTCTTCTGGTTGGCATACGTTTTGTTCAAAGCCTTGATGACTTGAGATTTTCCAGTACCCGGGGCACCAATGACAAAGACAGAATGACGCACATCAAGCAATTCTTGTAACTGAACGATCTTCAAGATGAAGCTGTCTTCAGGTTGTAGTTTAAGATCGATAACCGATTGTTTAATAGATGCTTCTAAATCCATGTCTCTCTTTCGAGGTACGTCCATTGAAGGGAATAAATCACCAATCAAACCCAAAAAGACAGGGCAATCATCAGTAACAATTTTCGGGATGTTGAAATCACGCAGAGCTCTCATGAGAACCTGATCTTCAGGACGACCCTTGTCACTTCTCTTCAAAGCACCAGCAACAACCAAGACAGATTTGATAGCACGCAAACCCCAATCGTAATGGTCTTGTTTAGATAGCAACTCTTTACAAAGTGTGTAGAGGGTGATAAATTTACGGGCTAACAAACGAGCATCAACGAAACCTTCAGCGACCAACATAATTTCACAAATCAATTCAAAATCTGGAACAACCATAGCACAAGGCCTGAAAAGAGATTTCAAGTTCTCAGGTAATTCAGTACGCCCAGCGTAACCAGGATTCATAGTAATCCAGATACCGACAGTCGGGATCATAGAGATTTCCTCTCCTTGGAAAATGAATCGCTTCTTTTTATCTCGGATCGCATCTTGAATGGATTTCACTTGGACAGCAATGACAGACAATACTTCAATAGAGATACGATTAAATTCGTCGAAACATCCCCACGCACCGGACTGTGCCAAACCTTTATAAATATTACCACAAGATTTGTAGTCCATCTGTTCTGAACAGTTAAAGACATAAACCATGATTCCAAGAGCTCGACCTAAATCTTTGGTCGTTTCAGTTTTACCAGTACCTGCAGGACCAGCTGGAGCACCACTCATGTTCAAATGAAGTGATTGCGTCAATGTGATGTAACACCTATCAGTAAGTGGTGTAATGACAAGACGAGGCGTGTTACCGAGGTATTCATAAGAGTATGTGAACTGAGCATCACAGATGTTCACGAAGCAATGACCAGCATTGTCATCCCACCGATGACGCAACTGACTAAGCCAGAAGAAGGCCTGTGAATTATCAATCTTTTGTGTAACCATTTTGGCGACTACGTCACGAGCGTGCACATCGATTGTACAAATTGTCATAATCTTCTGACGATCACCAGGTGTGAGATCACCAATCAAATGTGTAATGAGTGTCGTTAATTGATTAATTTGTTTCTTATTGTATTCTTTCATCGCGTTTTCATAGCCTTCCTCTAAACGACTGAAAGCAATGCCGACTTCAGTGGTCCACCAAATCTGAGTTCCACAAAGTGAAACTTGCGCTGGATAATCAAAAAGCCATTGGTCTCTGGGCTTTTCTTCATATGACACAGTACCTTCACATAATTCATGTCTCACAGTAGCCTGCATAGTTTGTAAGAGAGTCATTAACCAAACTTCAACTTGACCTTCGCACATAAATGGAGTGTTGAAGACGACATATTCGTTTTCTTTACTGTACATTCCTATAGCCTCTTTAGTTTCAGTTCCATCAGCTGCTTTAGAAAATTCTAGAGTTGACATATTATCAAAAAGTTTAGCTAAATGGCGACAAACTTCCAATGGCAGGTTGCCTTTAGACAGAATGTCTAGCAGATCTGCAGGAGAGACGAAGTAAAACCTTGGGAAGGCCAATCGTTTTGTTTCGAGGTATTCAGCAAGCGCTTTTTCGCATTGATTTAATCTGTTTTGTATATCTTCTAGTTTTTCAAATAGTTTGGGTTTAGTACAACAGACGACAACATTAGGTGTTGTCACTGAATCTCTCGCTAGTTCTTTGAAATCTGTATCAACACCGTCAAATCTTCGTGAATCTTCAGGCAATTGATTTCTTATATCATCTGATCCGATAAAGATACTTTCTAAATGAGACCATGCACGTTGGACTTCCATCCATATGGATATAACAGCATCGACTGTAGAAAGTTGTTTCTGCCAGGTCGATACTTCTGTCAAGAAATGAGCAATGTATTTTGATGTCATTAGATTTTGAAGTTGAACTTGATTGTCTTCTAACGTTTCAATTAATTCTTCACTCGTCTTCAACAATGAGATTCCAGTTCGGTGGTGAGGCTCGTACTCAATCTCTTGCACTGACCAAGTGTTATTCAATTCTTTGAGTACCTTCTCCATACCCAACTCTTTCGTTGCCTTGTCGACAATATTTCGGACTTCATCTTCAAATTCATGGAGATTCAAAGCAAGTAGATCAGCTAAAGACGTATCATCGTCCATAACAAATTTGACTTTAGTAGCCTGCATAAGTTGATCCCAATGCCTTTCGCGAATGGCAGGATTCTGTAACTCTCCAACAGCTCTTAGAGAGGTCATCATATTCTTCACAGTAGAGTCCAGACCCGTGAAAGCATCCCAAGCTCTCATTTCTTTATCTAGTGTACGAATATCTTTGACAAATTTCTTACAATCGATCTCCATGGATTCAACATCGATATCTGACCACAGCGTCGTTTTCCAATCAACAATACTGCTTCGAACAAGTCCAATCATATCCCATAATGTCTTCAACATGATAATTTCTCTTCTGCATGCTTTCAATTGTTTGAAATCTGGAATATTCACTTCAAAAAGAGATGCTGATTCAGATAACGCTAACATTTCGCTCTCCATTTCAAATGTTCGGAGATGCCATTCATCGATGCGTTCGTAAACATCTTCCGAATCGAACGCTAATGGTGCTGTCGAACGAAACTCTTCACGGAATTCGTGCTGACGGACATCGAAAGTAGTGCATTTCCTTCGTATGATCGATACTTCAGTCGCTTGTAAGGGAGCAACGTATTGTTTGACAGTAACACTGTGTTTCTTCGTGTTGTTCCATTTCTCAGGAAGTTCTTGCAACAATGTGTGCGTCTCTTCACTAAGTTCCTGTTCATACGATTTCAGTAGTTCAATGGTTTGTTTGAAAGGTTCGAATAATGCATCTGTAGCAGCACTGCGATCTTTCACAGCCATTAAATGACCCATGCATTCAACCAATCCGTCATAATCACCTTCTTCGACTTGTTTTGTTAAACCAGAATTCGTAGTCTTGATGAACTTAGCAAGTTCATTCAAGCTGTTGGTCACGTGATCAATGAGATGTTGCTTGAACATGTAGCTCCATCGTTTGATGATATTTAGTAGAGCTTGTTTAAACGGTTTCGCATCCACTCGGAACCAGCCGTCGAGTATACAGATCGGTTCAATTGCTTCGACGAGAACGTATATTTTCTCATACGTGTCAATTTGTTCTTTGAATAGCTCAAGTGTAGGGGGGTTTTCTGGCACACCTTCGTCAGCATGCTGTTCGATCTCCTCCGTCGTCAAAACATGTCCGTACAAGAGGAACTGCTGCATGAACTCGTTCCGATCATCAACCCATAAATATTCATGTTCATTAAACGAATTTCGATATTCAAGTGCTTTATTCATAACACTGGACACTCGATCTAAGATTTCTTGACGCAGTTCAGCCAATTCTTCAAATTCCTCCATATCTCGTTCGTAATGGGAACCCTTGTGAGATGCGATACGTTCAACTAGACCTGACTGGTTGTATACATCATTCAAAATGTTTTCGATAATTTCGAAAAAACCTCCAGAAACACCGTTATCTAGCGAAGGAATAAACACCATATCTGGAGCTTGCAATTCCAACCGAGCTTCGAATAGCGGGAAACTGACCATTTTCGGGTCAGTACTATTAACGAAGTAATTCAACGAACAATTGACACATTTGAAAAATCCGTCGACGACCATTTCGTCTAAATATTCGATGTAAGACTTCCAAATATCTAAAGATGTGTCAGCGGAAAAGTAATTGGCATTCTCTGCAACAAGAGCAACTATATTTTTACCAGTTTCAATGATGAAATCATTTCTCTTCTTCAAAGTTTGACCTTTCTCTTCGATATTTAATAACGTGTCTTTCTTTCCATCTTTACGATCATACAGAGGCGCAATACACCATTTACTCATTAGTTCGTTGATCTTTTCAACATTTGTTTTCGCCGAATGGACACTCTTCTGTAGAACATGGACCATGTCACGAGTCTTCTCTACATACTCCCAAATTCCTTGACAGTTCCAATCGAGCGTCGATTCAGCTTGTTTTAATTGAGCATCTACTTCAATCAATTGTTGTTCAACTAACGGATACTCAACAGGGAGGATGATACGACGAATTTTATTATACCACGCAACAATAAGATCAAGATTGGCGCAATATTTCTGGAATTCTTCATTACGTGCATAAATAGATGTGGCACTTTCTGGGATACTGTCAAGAGTTTCGTTTTCTGCACGTTCCATATACTTCACTTCTCGGAGAACAGCAATAAGTTGTGGATCGAAATTGACAGAAATAAGTTTGGTTTCTTCTTCTCTCGTAACTAATGGTTTCGAGAGATTCTGTTTGGCGACATCGCTAACACCCGACGTCCATGACGAATAAATCTTTATTTCATAATTGTCTAATAGTTTATCCATCTCGTTGTATTTATCGAATATGACTTTAGCATTATTACCCGTAAGCAAGTTTTCGTTTATAGACAGTTTCAGACTCGAAACAGGGTCATGATATCGCTGACGAAGTTGTTGTGCCCAACGCAAACTACCAGCAGCGATGGGCATATTCTTTCCAGAAGATTGCTGCTGTTTATTATTGACTTCTAATTCCATCTGCTGATCAAAAATGACCTTCGCCTTATCCAATTCCGATTCGACCATCCTGAAAAGTACTGGGTATTTTTCTTCAAAGTCACTATTGATCATTGGTCTTTCTAATAGAGATCCAAATATATCAATTAATTTAAAAACAGCTTCGACGCCGGAACAGTCTTCAAATGCTTGATTTATAACTGCAGCAAGCCTGCTATCTAAATCAGCAATTTGTTGACGGAATGTCACATAATCATTGATAAAATCTTTGATTTTTGGATCCAATCCATCGTAAGTACTATTTGCAAAGATGGCGAAGTATTGTTGGAATTCAGTGAATATTTGAACAACATCATGACTGAGAATTCGTCCTTTCATACCACCAATTTCGACCTAAAAATAATAGCAAATTGTTTAATGGTTTACGTATCAATGGGGAAGGTGGATGAGGGGGGGGGGGTGTTGTACTGCAAGGTCACAATAAATAAATTGAATTTTCGGTAGTTTTGAATGTAATTGACAGCCAGGCATATAGACAGGGTTCTTAGCAAATGTCAGAAACAAAAAATCATGAATATCATGATAGTAACATGAGAATGGCTAAAAAACACAACCTTATCAGTATAGTTAGAGAAATTGTGATCTCACTAGAATAGTTACAAGGAGTTATCAGTCCACAATATAGATATTTTTGATTAAGTGATTAAGTGATTGTGTTGTATTTTTAGCAATTCTAGTGACCTGTTATCACTAGAATGGCTAAAAATACAACAATCACTTAATCAGTCGGTTCACAATTGTTGGAGAAATTTTGGAATAACAGGTCATGGCTAAAAAAAAAACACTATCACCTTGACAGTCCACCATGATTGGATAAATTTTGGGATTATAGATGAATAGAATAGCCAAAAAAAATCCAATTGAACTAGGTAATAGTCATGATAAGTCAACATATTAAATGAGGGTAAGAAACATGATAATAATGACATGTATAAGTAAAATACAAAATATTTGTTGAGGCAAATGAAATAAAAATGAGAATATCAGGTTTATCATGAATATCAGAAAACTCAGATTCTTGTGACTAAAAGGAAAACAATCTTTAGCAAAAACGATACCTTACTATTTCAATCAAATAAAATTGCACACTGGGGTGGGGGTAGGGTGTCCTTCACAATTACTCTCGGGTGGGTGCCAAATAGACAGGGGAGGTTCTTGATGAAGAGTGGTAGAGACAGAAGGTCATCAATGTATCCAAACACTTGCTAAAGCTAGTATATTCATTTTGTCCAATCATACTGATTCATAAAAGAGTGAAATAAATTAGCAAAAATCACTTCCCATAGGAGACAGAGCTGGTTTTATAGGACCAACAAGAGTGGTCCATGCAACTGGCTAAGTTGATAGACATGTGAATCTATAGGATTAACCTCCTGGTCCAATAACATACAAACTAATGGACTAAATTTTCGATAAAATGCAGGGGGCCATTCACAAGGTACGTACGATCAAATATGGCTAATTTTCGACCCCCTCTAGTACGCTTTCGTATGCTTTATGATTCCCCCTTGCCATACGTACGCTTTTTTATTAACCCCCCCCCCCCATCAAAAGAAAAAGAGACTTTCGTCGCAGTGCTGATTTTTCAAAGTTTTCGTATATTATGATTCACAATATAAAAAATAAGTTGCTTAAATTGGTTAAGCTTAAATGCATAGGAAAATGATGATTGTGTAAGGTTAAAAGAAAAGTTCATGATAAGCTTTTTTGACAATTTTTTTTTCAGCTTAACTACTTCCTCCTTGACCCTCCTCCGTCCCTTGTACACTTTTGCATGTTTTTTAAGGTACCTCCCCCCCCCCTTACGAGCGTACGTACTTTTCGAATAGCCCCCAACAAAAAACAACATTTTTCACTAAATATTGGCCCTTAACCAGATTTTTCTCGAGAAATCTATCACTTTCGTTCTACAATTAAGCATAATTCTAATAGCTTAAAAAGCAAAATAACTTACCTTTTCTAATTTATTGAATTCTATGGCTGTTGCGAAGACATCATTCACCAACTCGAGTCGTTTGATAAACTGATCATATCGTTCAAACACAAGATCACTGGAGAACTCCCATTTCTTAACAGGGACATCTGGTTTGAAGTATGTATCGATAGTGTTACGAAGGTTTTCAAATTCAACTTTGAAGTCTTTGAGAATTTTGATAGTCACGTTGACTTTAGCAGTAGACTCTTCACTCTCGCCTTTAAATATTTCCATCGGGTCCAAATAATTTCGAGCCAACTCAATGAACAGATTTCCGATTTCTTGAAGTAAGACTACAATACGACCAGGTTTACAGTAATGCTTGGAATGAGTCCATACTAGTGCAATACAACGCATCATTGGAGGCAGAAGTAAATGTAAATCTGGAATTTCTGTCTGCTCTATGTCTTCAATGTGCTTTCGCAGCGGTTTTAAATGCATATTAATATCTCTTGCTTCATCTAAGGCATAAATAGCATCTTTGTACATCTTTTTGAATGCAGGATAGTAACTGCTGTCAGTCAATCTCAAGATCTCAGCCATCTTTTGTACCTAAAAACGAAAAACAGAATATATCAATAACGATAAGCCTTATCCAGTCCAACAAAATTACACAAATTAACACTTCCTTCAATTACAGTGACGGGATGAAGAGAAAACTTCTTTAGTCATCACCACCTGAAATGTACCAAAATAATTTTTTTCTTTAGATGATATGTGCATCATAAGAAAAAATATGTATTTGAGCACTCGTCAAACAATCAAATTGGCAAAGTATCTCTGGGAAGCTTCAGATTCAAAGAATATATTCGAATCCAATT
>JAUKPT010000832.1:0-17530 GCA_032273505.1 Nanomia bijuga
AAGCAGTAACAAGAATGAAATAAAACTTTATTACAATACACTATCACCGCATGACCATCACTGTTAAAAGTGAGAAGGTAATTAGGGAAGAACAATAAGCGCGTTTGTATTAGTAGAGTTTGCGCTCGCGAGTCACGTGATATTTCGGGATTTTAAAAAGAAAAAAAATCAAATTTCAGGATTTAGAAATTATTGCGCGATATGCCGCTCGCGCGCACTTTAAAGCATTTCCCTACTAAATTAGTACTTTTCATAAGTGTTGCACTAAACGTGAGGTGAAAAAATGATGATTTAGCCTTAAATTGGCATTTCTAAGGCAATTAGTAATTGCTTTAGAATAAATTAACCCCAAAAAGTTTAAAATAACTGAAAAAGGGCAATATTTTTGAACCATGTTACTACCTAGAAGGCCAATACTTTCCTTCAAATTGTTCGAACTGGATCAGTACAATTATAACTGTTTGGCCATGTTCTGCTTGAAACGTTATAAAATGTAAAACGTTAATCAAAGTCGAGATTAAATCATATGTTATGAGCATCCTCTTTCGAAACTGCGAAGCATTCGATTTGAGTATACCAAAAGATTTAAAATCTACATATGTTAAATTATTGAAAAGCTGCTGTCTGTTCAAAAAACCCAAACCTAATTCTCTATCTCGAATCTGGGTTTCTACCAATACAATTCATCATTAATTTACATCAGTTAAAAGTTTTCAAACTGTTTCAATTCTGATTCTGATTCTAGACCAATCTCGTACCCAGTGCGATTTTTACCTTGAGTGCAACTTGCATAACTTTTACCTTGACACTCAAGGTGAAAATCACACTGGGTGCGAGATTGATTCTATACGTGAAAGATTGTTGAACAAATTATTAGAAAATCCAAAACTTTACAAAAATCTCGTCAATAAATATAATTCACCAAAAGACATTCTAGAAAAAGGCACAAACTTCATAAGGCAAAAGATTCATACATTCGCTGATAATGGTCGAACTAAATACACCATGAATCCAAATCTTTAGGTCTTCTCATTTATTGATTTTGTTTATCCAATGGCTTGTGATATCATTCGTTTTTATATGGACTTACATTTTCTCCCGACCAAAACTGTTCGTTGGAACCGAAAACAGCGCAGTGAGAGATTATAGAAGAATAGAATAGAATATGTATATACCTAGATCACAAAATAAATAGTGATCAACACTAAAAACGTTAATAAATAACAAATAAAAAGTTCTTTTAAGTAAAATGTATATGTGGTTGTACGTATAGTAAATATATCTCTCTATATAAATATCTAAATCTGTATATACCTTATACTCGTAACATGTATTCATTATTTATAAACTGAAGCGAGATGTTTTGTTCTAGCCATTCCATAATCGTATCCCTTTCGGTTCTCGTAGAAATGACAAACTGAATATCGAGCACACATGCGTGATTACTAATCCTCTTCGAGCTTACGCTAGCGTGACGAACACCGCTTGTTAGATAGCTAGATATTATTTACAAGAGATTAAATTACTAATACGATTAGCATAATTGAATAAATTGAATTTATCATGACGTCCAATGCTGAAGATATTATTTCAGAAGACGCGTCAAAAGAAGAATCACTCAAGAGGCAACGTGAGAACGTCAATGAGTTTTTACAGGAGCAGTCATCCATCTTAGATGGCTTTCCAGCAAGCGCGCCTCATGGCGAGTTTGGGTTTTGAGGAAACCCAAGAACCACTCGGTAGTGGTGCACAAAGAAAAAACGGTTAAATGACGACGAGGTCGAAATGGATACGTACATGGAGGACGAAGTTGAGTCTAATTAAAGACTCAACTTCAATAGAGAAGGTGACAGCCTATCTGATGTGGCATATGTCACAGATGAGGATAGTGCACCACCGAATGGGGAGGCCATAGCCGGCCCCTCGACTTCACGATATGGCACCATGGAGGGCCAGGTTGTGGACGAATTGGGCCCTGCCTTAAGTGCTAAGTTGGCTAGAGTCAATCAGAAGGCATGGGGACAGGCGAGGTTGAACTCCGATAAGGAGAAGTAGCTAACGCGGGACATACTTGTGCCGTCAAACTGCCCCAATATGAAGACGCCTCGCCTGAATCTGGATATAGAGATCCGGATAAAAGAAAATGCACACACCAAGGACCGTGCTGTCGTAGATAGACAGATATCGATAAAATCGATAAAAATAATGAGGCTATGCAGCTCATGAAGAAGAATGGAAAAAGGGACAAATCGAAATGTTTTTTTGATTGCTCTCTCGCCAAGCCAACCAAGGTCTTACCTGAAGTGGATTTTCTGTTCCATGAGTATCCCTGTAGGTTCGAGTAGAAATGAGTTCCCACCTCTCCCTCCCTTACTCATTTCTACTCGAATGATCATCATGGGAATAAGCTAGCTTTCAAGATAGGGTTAGTAATCACGCATGTGTGCGTGATATTCAGTTTGTCATTTCTACTCGAACCTACAGGGATACTCATGGAACAGAAAATCCATTTCAGGTAAGACCTTCGTAAGATTTTCTTAATCATTTCGCTAGCGTATGTATGAATCAAAACAAACAAAATGGCGCTGGTCGAAGCAGTGTCACCCACTCGGTTCGAGAAATCAAGAGTTTGGCTGGCAAAGACTGCTCCTGTTCCCATGTTAATTACGAAGAGAACACCGATGATGATCAGGAGTTTTTTATCGAGGCTGTCAAGAGAAAGCGACCTACTGACGCGGTCGAGTGTCCAGTTTCTGGAGTCCACAAATGGAATGTAACTCTGTTAACTAACAAGACTCAAGTGGAGTACAAGTTCGACACTGGAGCTGAAGTCAATGTGATACCTAGATGTGTGTACAATAGTCTGAAGGAAAAGCCAGAGCTTACTCGTACCAAAATGTCAGCATACAATGGTGGATTCATACCTGTGGTAGGCAAAGCAGTGCTGAACATAACGAGGAACATGATAGATAAATCAACACCATTCATCATCGTAGATCGAGCATCAGTGCCAATCATTGGACTTGCATCCTCGGAGGACTTTCGTCAGTTGGTCAGAAGAATCATGACTGTTAACAATACACCAACAATAGATGATGATAGTTGTCAGATGACTGTTCCAGATTTTGTGACCCCATACAAAAGCTGTTTTGGTGAGCTAGGAACACTCGAGAAAGAACATCATATTACTGTTGACAAGTCAGTCATGCCTGTTGTCAATGCTGCTCGTCAAATTCCAATCTCCATGCAAACGAAGGTGAAGATTGAGCTTAACAGACTTGTTGAACTTAGTGTGATTCAAGAGGTGAATGAGCCAATGGACTGGTTTAATTCCATAACCCGTTGTTATAGCGCGCAGCTACGGGAATGTCGGGTTTCTTTAGACACAATGTCAAAACATCCAATTTATCTTAAAAACTTTTTATCTATTTTTAATTCTTTAAAAACCAGTTGAAAGTCAGATAATTTCTCTAAATAATAAAAAAAGAATTATATGTTTTTAACAATTTAAAGTAAAGATATTAATTTTTACATTTTTTATTTTGAAATAAACCATCTTGCTGATATCAACTGATATCTTAAATATCTATTGTTGTCCTGCACTTTCATAACGTCATGAAGATTGAAATAACAAACCAAATTCAGTTCTGACGTTTTCATTTGTTGTTGGGAGTCACATGGGCTTAAAAGAAACTTCTAGAAAAGATGCACAACTTTTTTTTAAAAAAATTTAGTATCAAATTCTGAACACGATGGTTGTCTGTGGATGTTAGGGTCATCAAAATGATGGTCTTTGGCCTTGATTTGAAATGGAGCTGTTGAGACATTCCATGCAAGATTAACTGATTCTACGATCCCAAAAATGGTAAAAAGACATTTATCTCAATTGCCGATATTCTTGGCTCGATATTCACGAGTTGTCAGAATGTGTAATTTGGTATTTTACAAAAATTAATCCTGGAAAATATGAATAGTAATATATCGTTAAAAATATGTATCTTTCAGCTTTTGCATGGTAAAAACTGCATAATCATACAATATTAAACATAGACCGAGCAGGAAAATTTTAAAGACATCTACTTTTCAAAATAATTTGGGAAAATATCAGTTCGATCAATGTCATTCTGGCAATTGCGTATGAGAGTCGTGTCATGTCCAGTTTTTCTTATTATTTTGCTAGTTAGGTCTGTTTCTCCGGATATGGATGGTTTAGATTATCCCATCTTTGTCCATTCTTTTGTGACTTGAATGCAATATGTTAAAATTCGGTATTCCCTTTTCTGTTATTCTCTTCCTTATCAGGGTCGACCTAGTTCTTGCTATCTGGGGTTCCATTGTCTGACTAGGATGTACAATGGATGCAGCTCTCTTTGCAGTCTTGCGGTCCATTAATCTGTGCTTGTACAATCTTTCTCTGAGGACCCTGTCTATATCTCCTATGTACTCTATTTCTATGTTCTTTCTGCATCTACAACTATACACCATCTATACACTAAATCTATATACTATATACTAAATCCTTGACTTTTTATTTAAACGTTATTGTCTATAAAAGATAAAAAGGTAAAACTGTTTCTTTGATAAGCAAAGTAAATTACTATTACATTATAAACAATGGCCGAAACATTAAACTACAAAAACATAAAATAAAAAGTCGGTAAAATTATTAGCCAATTTTAGCATTTTTCGCTTAGTAAACCTATTTATTTATTTTATATTTAGATACTGAAGATGAGAAATATTTCTGTCTTTACAAACTAATGGTTGTCATGTATGGTCTTCGAAAAAATATCTTGAAATACCAAAGTTTGATTAGATTTTGTGTGTTGTTGTGATAGACAACGATTGAAAGGGCATATAAGTACAACGAATGAAAGAAAATTATTTTAATTTTTTTTTTTTTAAATTTTTGGTGACATATTGGGCCTTATTTAAGCTACCCATGGTCCCCCCTACCCTAACCGTAGTCACCAACATTCTAACATTTAACAACAAAATCCTATATTTTCCGACAAAAAATTCTGCAAAAATTCCAACAATTTCTTATTTGTGATGAGAATATCTCCTCTCATTGTATGATTGTATCAACTAAAACAGGCATGAGTGGATATATTTTTATTCCTCATCAAACTTTACTTTCAGTCTACCATGCTCTATTCAATTCACATCTGTCTTATGGCTGTATTTTGTGGTCCCTGACCATCCAAAAAAACTTAGAACAAGTAAACGTTCTTCAAATAAATGTTTAAGAATCATTAATTTCAAGCCATTTAATCATCACACTAACAATCTCTTATCAAATAAAACTCTTAAACTTTATGGAATTATAAAAATTGAACAACTAACCCTTGCGTTTCAATTTAAATCAAAATCCTTACCAAATGAACTTATGAATCTTTTTAGTCTTAACGAACAAGTGTAATATTCGAAATATGACTAAGGGAGGTTTCACTGTCCCTCGAATAATAACTATGGTGACGACAAGCATTAGATGCGCTATTCCATCTATTTGGAGTGAGTTCATTTAATCATATGATTTTAATCAATTCAATTCTTACAAACATTTTTGTAGTTTTCTCAAGTGTTACTACTTAAGCACATAGACTATGAATTCATAGAACCCTTTTTATTATCCTTATTATTAATTTGGAACTTTTCCCCATAAATTAAAATATAAATCATTCCTTTTTTTCTTTTTTTAAACTATAATCAACAATAAATGATTTGGAACATCTAAATGAAAATGAACATTTACATTCATTTTTTTTCATACCAAAATACAAGTTCAATAACATTACAAATTGACGGGTATCATCACAGAATTCAATAAGCTAGGATAATGCCTTGGAAGCTTCTTCTTGTTGACTTTTATATACATATCTACAGGTAATATATCTTGTCAAATAGCATTATAATACATCTTTTTTACTCAACAATTAAGCTATTTTACATCTTTCATACCTAAATGATACTTTAATTGTAGCATTAATAGATGTATTAATTTCGAGTAGCCATTAATTACTTACTTCAAAAAAATTGTAATGTAAAGTAAGACTAATCTAAAATCTTCTCTCAGCCCCTTAGTACCTTAGTTTGAAGAAAGATGAGTTGAATTTATTTTATTTTTAAGATAACGGGAGAAAAAAAAATGATAGAGACTTGCCATTTTGTAATAAGATACATTTTATGACGAAAATTGTCCCCTCTCTCTCTAAAATCTTTAAAAATGAAGCAATTGAAGAGTTAAAGACCTCCATAGGATCTACCAGAAAAATTTAAAAAAAGTACCCCTTGGTTCAATATTTTGCCTATACCTCAGCACTTTTTTGTGATGACGTCATTATAAATACATAGAAAATCCTGCCAAATGCTTCCTCTGTGCCACCCTCCCTCAAATCTTTAAAAATCATCCAATTAAAGAAAATGATTTTCGGTCCATTATTTTGCTGACGTCATCATTGGCGACAAAAGATTGGTTTACATAAAAATGTCATTATTTGATGTTTTATGACTGAAACTCATAAAAATTTTAAGTGAACCAATTCGAATCTTGTTGATGTAATTTTCAACTAATCAAAAAATAGATTTTCCGATACTGTAATTACTAGAAGAGACTTAAGTTGGTTAAAGTTACATCATCAAGAATCTAATTGATTAATATCAAAATGTCACTATTTAGTATTTTGTTAACATTACTAAAGAACTGGGCTTTTTAGATAATGTGGATGCTTTATTGTGAAAAAATGGTTTACTAAGAATTCTATTTTTTTGTATGTTTGTAGTAATGTAGACCCAGACTCCAATCAATTAATCAAATATGCTTTGTTTATACTCTAGATTTTATATTATTGAATTGATTTATAGCAACTGATTTGTTTAACAAATAATTATTTTATTCTGCATGATAACCTCGCCCTACATATTGAATGTAAGATAAAATTTTATCTGAATTTTTTTAAATCTGATATTTTTTGGTGTTTTTCTTTTTCCTTCAAAATTGCTGTGCATATATCTTTTTATATTTTAACTTCATGTTATTTTTTTATTTTTTTTAGTTATGTCTTTCCATAACATACCAGATATTATAAAATGTATCAAGTTTTTACTGATGAAAAAAGACTATCTCCCAAATCAACAAGAAAGTAAATATGATTTGATTGATTCTTGTACAGGAGAAACAAGTAATGAAACAAAATGCTTGTGTCACACTTCACAAAATATAAGTTTAAATTCAGTCATCAAAAAGAATCTGAACAAGTTCTATACACATTTAAATGACAGTAGATTAGATGATTTATTAGAGACTGACACATCACTTTTAACTGAATGTTTATGCTTTGGTAAACCAAATTTGCTGTTTCCAATAAATAATTGTGAAATTGATATAATATGGGAGTACATAATTGTTTGTTTGAGAATATTAATGTATCTAAATCAAAGTCTTCAAGTTGAAGGCGTTGAAATGAAAACTGAAAAAGTACAGAACAATGAAAAGCATCATCCTAATATTATTGGAGTGCAAGACCAAGATACAGTGTGTAGCCTCATTGAGCTTGTTATGTCTTTTGGTGTTCTGCCCAACCTTTTACCAGGAATTGGACGTCCAGTTAAGACATCAAGTTACCTTCAATCACTACTACCAAGAACCTCAACCCATCCTCGAAAGATTTTAACAATCTTAAAAGTTTTATTAGCATTAATGAAGGACAATGTTTTGCATACATTAATCCTTTCGAGAAATGGTAATGATATATTTGCTGCATTAATTCAATTGAGACATTGTCCACTGAAAGTTTGTGATATGCCGATTGTATCAAATTGTTGTTGCACAAACGCAGACAGTCATCTAGGTTGTGTTAATTGCAGTAGTATTTGCAAACATGAGAAAAAGTGGTGTGAAAATGAACTTTGTTATCTTTTGGAGAGAACATATCAGCCGCTGATTATCAAAGAGTTATTGATTCTGCAGAGATGTTCTGTTTTGAATAAGAAAGGGAATAATAAGTGGTTTTTAAGAATAATTGGTTTCAAACTTTCAAAATGTATGATGCAAGAAAATGGTGTCAAGTACGTCATTGAAGGAATTCTTGCTGGCACTGGTGGTGCAGGTAGGTATGGCACTGCTTCATTTTTTTAATAACTCTTTTGTGCTCAATTGTAGGGGGTCGAATAAGCAGGGGGTGGAGGAATTGGGAAAGTTATCATTTTTTGATAAATGGGGAGGGGGGGGTCATTTGGGGTCATAATAAAATTTAAAATGTGCAATTTGACAATTAAACAATTACAATTAAACACAAACAAGTTTTTCTTTTGTGGAATTGGTCTGCCTTAGTCTTATTCAGAGCCAAAAGTACCATTTCTGAGGGGTCAGAAATGGTTGTAGTTGGTCAGAATCTAAGAATATGGTTTGGGGGCATCTTAGAATAAGATTGCAATACTCAACTGCAAAATGATTTTTCTCAACTGGTAGAAACAGTGTTTACATTGCAAACATTAGTAGCACGGAAACAATATAATTTTTCATTAGAATATTTTCTTATGTGATCAATATCTTGGGTAATAAATCAAACTTTTTTGGACAGTTAAAATTTCAAATGAAAGCTTAATAGAGGTTATTATTTTTTACTTGCTCTATGATGATAGTTAATATTTATTTGCACTCATTGTACTTGTTTCTTTTCAGATTCTGTGAATTGGCAGAAATACCAAGCGATTGGAAAATTAATTGCCCACGTTCCATCACAAGTATCAAGTGCTGATGATTACTATCAGTTGGTGTGTCCTCAGGTATTACAATTTTGTTTACTTATTATGGTACTAGGAATTAGGGTAAAGTGTGGATATGTTGAACAAAGGAGTTTGTATGGAGTTATAATGGGGGTATTCTGACAAATTTGGAATGACCAACTTTTTGTAACATGTTGTAACTTAAATCTTTTAGTTAGCCAGATTGCTTGCATTTAAGATTGCGTTTAAATAATTCATTCTCTTATATTAAGCTGCTGAACTTTCTTGAACTGAGAAATCTCTTGAAACAATCAAACATGTCAACGAATGGTACTCAGAATGTTATGGTGACAGTAGCTTGTATGCAAGAAATGCTGGAACTGAATTTCGATCTAGCTGAAAAATATATTTTCAATGTGCTACTTGAACCACTGAGAAAGTGTTTTGATCCAGGTAAAATATAATATCTTTTCTACTTCTCTACCACATACATTATAAACATGCATCCAATCATTTTTCATTGTGAGACCTTAAATGAGGCCTTTTCTGACATGTTTACAAAGAAGAATACACAATCATTGCCACCAGTTCAAAAGTACCCAATTGACAAACCCCTTGAAGAGGTCAATTTCACAATTGAAGATGTAAGAAAAAAGTTGCAGAGCCCTTAGCTTTAATTTTTCCGAAAGTTGTACGAAAAAGGCACATTGCCAGACATATAGAAGGTGGCTAATATTATCCCTGTGTTTAAAAAGGGAGACAAACCACAGCAACCAACAAGTCAGTCTCTCATCAATTGTCTGCAAAATTATGGAAAGCATTAACCAAGAAAAAATGATTGGGTATCTTTTTATCTTTTTTTTTTTTAATTAAAAATTCCAGCCAAACGATTTATATCAATATATACAAAATAGCTAAATAAAGAAATAAAATCGGGCTTGGCAAAATCCTCAAAAGCCATCATAGACAGCTATCTAAGCAGAGGACCTGCTTTACGCTGCCGATTTAGAGAGTTTATTAAGCTGAATTAGAATTACAATTAAATTGATTTTTCGGATTAAGAGGCTCATCTGTATTTCTGAATATCGATAAATTATTTATAAGGAAAATATGCGCAAGTTTGAAAACATAAATAATTTGATTAGGGATAGAAAACTCAAACTTTCCGTTGACATCAATTTTGGTGCAAATTTTACATGCAGCTGTTGGCGCATGCTGATATTAAAATATTACAAGGATACGTTTTTAAACAATTGATTCAAAAAAATGTAGAGAAAAGAAAGAAAGAAAATAAATATAAGAAGCTAACAAAAAAGAGACATACTTAGACTTATGCTATCTCTGATGTGGATGAAACTTACAGCCCTGTTATTGAATTAATTGTAAACAACACTATTGAGTATAGGTTAAAGTCTAAACAAAGCAATATGGCGAAACAGACTATGACTTGACTTGGGATTACCTTGGTGCTGTAAATAATATGAAAGAAAAATGGCAATTTATGTTGCGACGATAGATTGAAAAGAGAAAGAACTGTTAAGAATTTATAACAGGCTGGCTGAAAAGTTGAAAAGGCCGAAAAGTCTTGAAGTGTATAAACTTCCGTCACCACATCAACGTGGATTTTTACCAAAGAGATCAACTATAACGCAACATCTTGAAACACTTGAAATTTAGACAGAGGAACTGGACAAGGGAAACAGCTTAGATGCTATTTATCTTGATTTCATGAAGGCATTCGATACAGTTCCCCATAGGTTATCAGTGAAATTTGAAAATTATGGAATTAATTGTAAACTACTCAAATGGTTGAACACATTTCTTTCCAACAGAACTCAACAAGTTGTTGTAAACGGAATAAAATCCACAGTGCAGCGTTCTGGGTTCGATTCTATTTGTTCTATTTATAAACGACCTTCCTGATAATATCAAATGCAGGATCAAACTATTCGCTGACGATGCTAAAAACATGGTAAATGAGGTTTCGCCCTCAGAAATGTAAGGTTTTGAGATTGGGAAACAGAAATCTGTTATTTAATTATAAAATGTGAGAGGAGGATGGGAATTTGATACTGCTAGAGGAAAGTGAAGTGGAAAAAGATCTTGGTGTTTATGTTGACAACAAGCTTAACTTTTCATACCATATTCAACAGTGCGTAACAAAAGAAAATAGAGTGGTAGGGTATAATGAGAAAAACATTTAGGTATTTGGATAAAAGAACACTACTTCTTTTATATCAGAGCTTAATCAGACCTGTTTTGGAATATGGAGTTGTAATATGGAACCCCCATTTAAAAAAGACCTTAATTCCGTCGAGAGAGTACAAAGACGTCTGACAAAACTTGTTCCTCACCTAAAACATTTAATGGTTAATGGTTTGCACTTATGATGGAACAGCTATGCACAAGCTCTTTATGTGCTTATCGAGGCAATGGCAAGTCCCACCTAGTGTTACGTCAGCTACCAACTGACTACCCAATTTCCCTCACATGGCATGGTTCAACCCGTCTGCATTGTCTAACGATAGTTATTGTGCCCTCGCTAAGAGCTCGAGTCGAGTGCATTTTATTGCATCATTTGTAAATGACACTCGCCTCTACCACCCACGTCTCCCATCCAGTAAGTATCTCTTGACAATGATGCTTAACTTACATGAACACTACGCGTTGGTTTAAGTTATGAAGAAAGGTTAAGGCGTTTAAATCTTCCAAGTCTAACCTATAGAAGGTGCAGAGAAGACATGGCTCACACATGGAAACTTATATCAGGCGGTTATGACATCAATCCCATTTTCACTCAGATGTCATCAAACAGAACAAGAGGACATTCACAAAAGCTTTACAAAAAACGATACAACACGACTTGGAGGGACAATCTCTTTTCCCAAAGAGTGATTCGATATTGAAATACCCTCCCTGAAGAAGTCATTGAAGCTCAAAGCTTTAAGGAACAGCTCGACAAGGCGTGGGCAACAAAGAACTATTTATTTAATTATACAGCAGATCTTTGAAACAGCTTACCCTTACGTTAAATGCAGCAAAGTAAAGGATAATGATAATAGTAATTGTTGTCTGTTCATTAGGGTATTCTCTGTATTAAAATGTTTCACACACTTAGGTTCTGGAGATGCTATTTCCATTCGTTTGACATGTCTAAAATGCAAAATTGTCTTCGGACTCTGACTAAGACCCCCCAGCTGCTTCATTCACATTTTTCTCCTGTTTATATTTCTCAAATCCAGTCTGTTACATTCTATTTTA
Organism: Nanomia bijuga; assembly: GCA_032273505.1. NCBI lineage: Eukaryota > Metazoa > Cnidaria > Hydrozoa > Siphonophorae > Agalmatidae > Nanomia > Nanomia bijuga. The sequence goes on from JAUKPT010000832.1 coordinate 11,989, forward strand.
CCTGATAGTACAAAATACACCCATTTCATACAGGCTATCAAATGATATAGGTGCCTTAATTCAAACAAAATTACCCTGTCCTCAATTTCTGGATTATGGCCTGTGACTGTGAAATTTATGTATGCAGTCGAAGTTTTGATTATTGTTGTTTATATTTGTTTAGATGGCGTTGTGGATATTCACTCTGTTGAGATGTTGAAATGCATATCATCCATGCAGCTGGTAAAGGGGTTTAGTGATAATATTTTTCTCTATTATGAAAATAGTTTTTTATCTATTCTCATATTTGGCACACTACATGGGCTGGAATCACAGGATTACACACACACACACACACACACACACACACACACACACACACACACACACACACACACTCAATTTAAAAACATTGCACAGATATTAATAATTTTCCTTTCGCTGTTTCTTCTCAACTCAAGTTAAAAACAGGATAGAAGAAAATTAAGCGAGAATAAAGGATATTTCTATCCACAAGGTTGGTTTCTGACCTAGAGTTTTTCCATATCCAAATCTCTGTCATTTTCATTTCCATTTTCTCACATAGATTTGCACTTCTGAATTGAATCTCAGCAACAAATTTATGAAGATTCTATGTGATGTGATGCATCCTTTATATGTTATTCTCTGTTTACATCACAATGAACATTTCAGGTATATTTGCTAGTGTTTTTATCAATCCATGCTTTTGCGTTTTCTATGAGTACACTGAAAAGATTTTACTTTATGTGAAAACCTTTTGTGGGGAAAAACTTTTGCCAGGGAAAAAACGCAGAAAATTTTGGGAATAACTTTTGCGAATATGGAACTAAATTAATTTTTGTTCAACTGAATATAAGTGGTAATTATTTAATTTGTGTATTTTTTTCAATTTAACTTTTATAGGGCTTATCACCATTTTGTGATAAACTTTGTGAATCCGCATGTCACTACTTTCCGGGTCTTACTTTTATCATGTGCCGGGTGAAATAAGCGTGCTAAGGGAATTCTAGCTGAGATAAAATAAGCATGCCATATCAAATAAATGAGCCAGAGAGAATTTTTCAACAAATTTAATTAATTCCAGGTCTTGCTTCAGAATGTTAAGCATAATGGAGGCTTTGTCATTCTTAATATTAAATACTCTCTCTTGTTTAGAAGTTTCTTGAGTTCCTTGCTCGTCTATTTCTTCACGCACATGTCGACGAGTGACAGTGTCAAATGGCTCAACATATTCATATTTGGCGGTGGTAAAACAATAACTCCTTCAAATGAGCAGATTGGCTTTCAAACTGTTAACACCTCTGTGAAGTTTATTGTTCCATGTAACCAAGTTGTATTGGACGAGACGAAACATATGACACTAGATGATGTGCCAACTGACGAGAAAATATCTGCCATGTTGGCGTTGCTTGGTGATAAGAAACTAGAGACAGTACGGGGAGAGTTTTTTGTTGGTTTGTTGAAACAGCTTTCGGAGTCACTGACGAATGATGACAGGCAGACATCTTCTAATGGTATGTTGTGTTTTAAGATTTGCTTTTAGGGTTTTTATTTTGTAACTAACTACTTTAATCAACAGTGCTCAAATTTGAAAAATAAGTTAAAATGCTAGGCACAGCACAGGGATAGGAAGGTATTACATTTCCGGCACATATGCCTGTAGTACCCTCTTGGGGTAGTACCCTTTAGGGTTTAGTGATTTATTTTGCCGGTAAGATGGGTTAAGGAAATTATTTTTTTTGGGGGGGGGGGTATGAAAACTTTTGTACTGTTTCAAAAACATTACTTTCTTTAATCTTTTCTATAATACACATTTCTAATAGTTTAGTGTGTCAACAATTTTCCTCTCGGACACAACCAAATTGAGCCTTCAAGGAGTCACAGCCTCAAGTGAATTTCATTTTTGCAGATACATAGAAATATTATTTTCGTGTGTACAAATTTTCGTGAATTTCGCAAATTTCGGCCTAATTCGCGAAATTAAATACACTGAAATACACTCATTTCTGAAATATCAGGCTAGAAAGTGCAAATCGTTTTCACGGGATACTAAAGATTTTCTTAAAATGATACAAAAAATAAAGAAATTACTGGAAAATGGATGTAGCATCACTATATACCAATATCGATCACACAGAAGGTGCAGAATCCTGTTACAAAATACTCCAAAAGCGATCTTACAAGAAAATTCCATCCACTCTTTTGAAATTGATTCTTTTACTGCTTCAGTCTAACATTTTTAGATTTAACGAACAATTATATATTCAAATTAAAGGGACAGCTATGGCATTCAATTACGCAAACATATTTCTCGACGATTTTGAAAACAAAATATTAGACGAATTCTACAAAATCAACAAAAAACGTCCCTTGGTCTAGGCGTTACATTGATGACATCTTCTTTATATGGCATGGAGATGAAGCAAGTCTTCAACAATTCATAAATTTCTTCGACACATCTAGTGAGTCAAAAAATATGAAGTCCAATATATACCATAAGGACAATTCATTCGAATTCGTAGAATTTTTTCAGAAATAACGGACTTTCTCATTCACTCAAACATCATGAAAAAAAAATTCGTATTCCGTGGTTATAATGAAAAAGAACTTGTCAAGATAATAGCAATTATCACAAACTTTTCCTATACAATAGTAATCAATATCGTATGGCAATATCGTACGATATTGCCATGCAGTTTATTCTCAGGATTTCTTTTACTTTGGTGAATTTAATTTTCGTGTATTTGATTCATTTGTTTTATAAAAAATCTCCTAATGTAATACTAAGTAATTAAAAATACGCGAAAATTAATACACATGCGAAAGTTTGTTGAAACGTCCATTAGCGGAAAAAAATACTCGCGAAAAGTAGTGCGCTTAAGTTAATTCGTTCTCTATCTTATTTAGATATGTTATATGTTTTTTCATAGCTAAAATAGATATTTCTGAAGCAATTTTTTCAATCAAAATTATATATGTATTATAATTTCGGTGTCAGGGAGGAGGGGAGTACGAAAACTATTTTGATAATTTTTTTGGAGGGGGGGGGGCAAAATATTTTGGGGTCGTGTGGAAATTTTAGGTGATATTAGAAAATCTCCTCAACCCACCTACCCACCAAAAAAAATGACTAATCCCTTACCCTTACCCTAGGGTACTACGTTCACTTTTTTTCGAATTTTCGGAAGAATAAAACATAAGCATAAACATAAACAAATCAAAATATTTCATGCAAAATGAGCAAAAGTTGTGAGAAAAAAATGAAAAACATGAAAATTTGAAAAAACCTGAAGAAAAAAAATAAAAAAAATATTTCGTACCCCTTCCTTACCCTCCCCACCCCATTTTTGTTTTTGGAGGGGTATCCTCACCTATTTACATGTAGTTATACTTTATACTATGGTATGTTATGTTTTCGGTCCGTTAAGCTTGAAAAAGCTCTGAATTTTTCTTTCTTTTCAGTAATTTTACCTTCTCCCCCACACTACCCAGGTCTACCTTTCAACTCAGAAACAACAATTTCTTACATCTGGGATCTGAAAATCATTAAAAACTTCAGGCATCACTGTTTCGTTGTGATCGGCAAAATATAATTTCAATTTCATAACCTTCCAGGCGACAGCTCGCAAGACCTTAAAGACCTCGACATGAAGATCACTGACATTCAACACAAAATACAATTAGTGAGTGTCATCTCAGCACTCATTGATACCTTCGAGTACACCATTCTGCAAAATACACCGCAGACGGTGGAGTTTATCAAAAGTATATTGGACCTTCCATGGGAGAGGAACGAGGAGGGGTTGAGTTTCGATGACGGGTTCCACGAAGAGACGATTGATTTGGTGCTCATGTTAATTTCGTTCCTGTTGAAGACCGATAAGGTGCGTTTTAATTCATTTTTTCAAAACTTTTTGATTGATTTGGTGCTGATGTTGATGGCTGATAAGGCCAAGTAAATTTGATTTTCGGGATAGCGTAATATGCTTGAAACCTAAATGCGATATGCGGGTTTCTTAAATAAGTTCACTTTAAGAAAGGTTAATGTTGGATTGTCTTTAATTCTATGAAAAAAAACTTATTAGGAACTAAATTTGGAGAGAAAATGCGAACAAACTGAGATATAAATAAGACAAACAAAACGTAGGTACTTTAGGGAACATGGATTTTAGTAAAATTCATTTAGTAAAATTCATCTGTAACAGTTCAATAAACAAAACGTATGGGTACCCGAATATCAGTTAAAAGTCACTTTCACTTTTTTGTCTATTTTAACATGTGTGTCATCAGTTTTCCTTTTTCTAAGTTTGATTCTAATTACTGGGAAAATTTCGCTCTGGCGATAAAATTCCCTTTCTCTCCTTTACGTAGATTTACGTATTATTTAGATAAATCAGATAAATGCGCAGGAAAAAAGACATGCGGCAGGGTGACGCTATTCCGAAAATCAAATTTACTTGGCCTAAGTTGCTGTCATTATTGACAGTTTTCTATTTATTTTCAAGTCTCTTCAAATTTTATACACAACATTCTGTATTTATAACATTTTAATTGAAACTAAAATTTGCCCTAAAAGTCTTCTCAGCTTGCTGTTTTGGCTTTTTTTAATTTTTTTGTAGGCAATTATCACTAAAAACGCGAGGTGACAAACTTTAGTTCTTCGCTGAAAAATAACCAGTATTTCAAAGTTGATTCACAGTACTTTTTACAGACTATTTCATTGAATTACGAGCATTGGATGTGCAAAGGGGGAGACAAGAATGCTTTGGGCATGTTCAAGACTGTTTCAAGGGAGTTCCGAAAAAGGGTAACCAAAGGCCCCAAACAATGCTTCACTGCCATTGATTGGATCATTGTATTTCTTTCTTTTCAGCTTACCACATCAGACTTCTCGATTCTCAATAGCCTCGTTCCCTCATTGGAGAAAGTCGCAACCAATCATTCGAAAGAGAGCAGTCGTGCCCTAGCAATCGATTTGAAAGTGTACATAGCAACACGTGGTGCTGTGACGCCTGATGAGTCAGTGCAACGTAAACCAAAGAAACCGAGTGAAGTTGGTACGTTCTTCTGGGGTTGATCTTTTTGGACCCCCTGCGTTTAGGATTAGTGGTTCGTTATCTACACCAGATCTCAAAATTGGCTTAATGTTATTATTTTCTTATCTTCTTTTTCTAGATTTATCAAGTAAAGAGGCTTTTGATGACGCATTGAAAGAATTAACAGATCCTCTGCTTCCAACACGTGGGCATGCTCTGTTCCAACTCTCCAAGTTATTGAAACATCGCAACAAGTACGCCATTATGGAACACAAGAAGTTATTGGACATATTCGAAACGAATCTTGCTCATCATGACACGTATCTGTATTTAGCAGCGATCGAAGGGCTCCTCTTTCTTGTTGATGTCCATCACAGAGAGGTGCTGCCACTGTTGTGTAGGAAATTCGCACAGTTCAGAGATGGGGGTAAGACACACACACACACACACACACACACACACACACACACACACACACACACACACACACACACACACACACACAC
>JAUKPT010000833.1:0-17525 GCA_032273505.1 Nanomia bijuga
TTCTATCTAAAAATTGATTGTAAACAATAAACAAAGAAAGCTACATGCGGTGCAATAGTAAGGTATTCCTTAATCTTCAACTCGCTTTCGCATTGTAAACTTAAATAAACAAAGAAAGCTACACGCGGTGCGATATAAAGGAAATGCATAATCTTTAACTCACTCTCTTTCTTTGTATTTAGTTCCTGAAGGCGGCCGCCACACGCCAAATTTACATCTGTGTGTTTTGTCTAGTCTCCGGCCATTAATGACGTCATATTACATTTTGAATAGATTGGTAAGATGCAGCATTACTATATTGTGTATCTGACGGGCGGAACAACATTTCGTTTCGATCTTCTAATTGTCTCCCTGATTTCAAACTTTACCGCATAAACGGTAGTGGTAACCAGTAACAATGGTTGGAAGAGAGCGGTCATGTTTTTTCTTTTAGAGAATAAATAATCCATAAAAGCAAATGAAAAGCAAAAGTGAAAACAACAGCTTTCAATTAAGTTAAAGGATCGTGATTAGAACGAATTGATAGCTTTATTAAATAAAATAATTATTAATAGTTACTAATTTAATTCAAGAATAAAATACAGCCACATCGCACGCTCTACTGCGTCGTTTTACAAGTCTTTTACCGTTGGACAGTAATTGCTTCGTATCGTATTAACGTTTGCTAAATACTCGTGGTTAGGTTGGGTAAATAACTTCAATTGTTAACTATTAGTTTTTGTACTTTATTTGTGCTGTATTTGTTTTGTAGCTAACTAGCTGTTTTGTATTTTATCTTCTTAAACTTTATCCGGGCGTTCGTATCTGATAAAAAACGGAGATAGCCTTTCTCTTTAGAAGAAGAATATTGTATTTTGTATTTCTTACTTTTCCATTTTATTAATTATTCTTTATTTTTTTAAATAAAATTCCAAATCAAAACAAACCTTTTTCTGTTGACAATTGAGAGCCTATTGCATTGCAGCATAACAAAATTTATCGACGAAATTTTCGCAGAGGGTTCTTCTAGAAAGGAGGTTCTTCTAGAAAATGTTCAATTTCAATTTTTCAAAATTTTGAAATTTCCTTATAAAGTAACTGATTTTTTTAACAAATAACTTTTTGTAAAAATATTTAGAATTTTTCTCAACTGCTAGGTCTAAAACACTTCAAAAGAATGGGTATATTGCTTTCACTTTTTTGTCCTCTATAAAGGTGGGGTTCAATAATTTCAGAAAATTTGAAAGGAGGGTTGGCACTTACGGGACGGGGTTCTCCTAGAAAGGGGGTCCGACCCCTTCTGGAAACTATGGGGAGCTTACCCAGTGGCGACAGAAATTAATTATGTTCTGGGAACATATTTTCGTGATGTTCTATCTTGGCTCCATTATTGCTCTAATGAAACGGCTCAGGTTGCTTCAGAAGTTTTTAAATAGAACGTTCCACAAGTATCCCCTGGGGGTGCCCCTTTGACAGACGTTTAAAAAACTCCGGCTTCACCGGTCTATAATTAAATTGTCCCTTGAATGTTTCACGGAAAGATCAAGCATTATATCCTCATCGCAGCATTCAAAACTCTTCAGCTTCTGGGCTTGTAAGTATTCGAGCACTTGTCACGATGTAGAAGTTCTACAACAGGAGCAAGACCTTCAAACAGCATAGGAAAAATCAACATCAAAATCATTATCTTCAAGATTATCCAGAAAACCAAGATCTAAGATATCTTTGTACAAACTAGTGCTCGCCATTTTATATTTTTTGACTGCCAACTAAAAATATTAAGACCGTGTTATTTTTTCCGTCACGTGACTGATTGCTCTCGAAATCAAGTTTGACTTGGCTTTTAGCACTATATTTAGTTACTATACGTCAGGGACGGATCTAGAGTAAGGCTCTTTAAGTGTAAACCTTAAAAAGACGTGAGTTATATACATTTGTCATAATAATCAAAATTTGCCGTTACTCTTAGAAACCAGTTGTTTCTAATTACCTTCTTTTATATGTCTATTTAAGTAAGATTTACACTTTAAGAACCTTTCTCTAGATCCGGCAACACCCCTTGTCTCCAGTGCATTTCACATACGTTATGACGACACTGGTTACGAGTTTGCAGTCTAATAAGCAAACAGATGTTAACGCACGAAATCCGTCTATACAACCCACATTGATAGCGGTAAACAAATTGTGTCATTAAATCGTATTGATTATTTTAACACAAAAATTCTGTGTACGAATTTGAATATATTTGTCAACTTTATAATTACTTGTAAAGAAATCGTTTGCAATTATTTACGATATTCAACCATCAATGCTCGGTTATTTTTTCAGATATTTCATATTCATTAATGTCGAAATCACATGATTTGTTTTGAGTTTTTCAACTCGCGCATCATTTATATTCCGCCAATAGGATTGTGAAATTTTAACTCGCCATAATCCAACTCGCAGTTTCATAAACTACCCCGCCATAATTTAACTCGCAGCTCACATTTTTAAGTTAACTCGCTACTTGCAATTTGTTAATATAATATTTAACTCGCAGATCAATTTATTTTTAAGACACAAAAAGCCTCAAGGATTACATGTAATATAAAATTAAAGAAAACCAAAGAGTGGTGGAGGTAAAATCAGATGTTCTTCGCAATAAAACAGACCTTTTTACTCAACATTTGTCGATTGAAACATCATTTTTAGAAATAACATGTTGTCAGACCGTTAGTTCTAAGACCGGACTTTCTCCCGCCACCATATCTCCCCCGCTTTCATCAACCAATCAGATTCACAGATTTCATCAAACTAGCAATTGACGCACTCATGTTACTCCGAAATAGTAGAGAAATTGTCTGAGGAAGCGGTGAATTGAATTGACAAAATATGAGTTCCTAAAACTAATCTTTTCAAATATATTGGTTTCTCTTTGAAAAATGAACTCTTGTCATTCTATTGTAGTATTTTGTATTGATAAGTTGTTTGCTTTGTGCACATACATATAGTCAAAAGGAATCAAGATGAGTCGAAAAGATGGGAAGACCGAGGAGCTTAAGAACATGTTAATGTCCTTTCGTATCGCTGAACTACAAACATTACTTGCATCATGTGGTCGATCTAGATCAGGTCGAAAACATGAACTTTTAGGCCGTGCAGTAAGCCTATTAAAATCATCGGAAGGTTCAGCTATGCGTGAACGAGTTAAATCTAGAATTTCAGAACTTTATCATCAAAGATATGCCAGTGGTAATGGAGGTATGACTCCTCCAGGAAATGGCGGTGGCAACCCTCCATCTTCATCACATGCGAACTCATCCAATATGCCTTCCTCGTACACTCAGCCATACTTGCCTTATTCTAATGATAAGGATGAAGAACCAACTTATTTAAATCGTCCTAATTATCATAAATCCTATTCATCGACACAGGCTCCTCCACCTAGATCAAACAACATAATTACAAATTCAATGTCTTCATCTTCGAATATACATGATAGTAGAATATACGAATCTCGTCCTGCGCTACATCCAGCTAATGCAATGCAGATGCCCATTCATCCAGATGTGAAGTTTATTTCATTACCATTTTATGATATAGTAGATGTACTTATCAAATCGACAAGTTTAGTTCAAAAAACAATGACTGGTTATCAAGAGACAAACTTAGTTTATCATTTGACACCTTATCAAACTCAACTTATAACCAATTCAAGATCGTATCATGTCAAATCAATGATTGAGTATGCTGTTCAAGTACAATTAAGATTTTGTTTAGCAGAAACAAGTGCTGTTCAGGAAGATCTTTATCCAACTCGATGTAAAATAATAGTTAATGGTAAAAGTTGTACACTCCCAGGTCAGCCTCCTCCAAATGCTCAGAATCAAGAACCCCGAAAACCTCATCGACCTGTAAATATAACTTCGTTTTGTCGGTTGTCACCTATGCAATCAAATCAAATTCAAATACAATGGATGCCATCAGAATTAGGCCAACGTTATTGTGCAACTGTTCATTTAGTTAAAATTGTTCAAGCAGAGACATTAATCCAACAATTAACAAATAAACCAATACGATCTAAAGCTCACACAATATCTTTTATAAAAGAAAAATTAAGTCCTGATCCTGATAGTGAAATTGCGATGACAAGTTTAAAAGTTTCTCTATGTTGTCCAATTGGAAGGACTCGTATGTCAATGCCTTGTCGTGCGAATAATTGTAAGCATTTACAATGTTTTGATGGTTCTACTTATATCCAAATGAATGAACGTAAACCTTCTTGGGTTTGCCCTGTTTGTGATCAAAAAGCATATTATACAGACTTATTTAAAGATGGGTTATTTACAAGTATTATTGCTGAAGCTAATTGTGACGATATTGTATTTTTTGAAGATGGTTCTTGGAGACCTCTAGAAGATGTGCAACCTGGCCAAGAAAGTTCTAAGCCAGAAGTTCTTAACACTCCTAAATCAAACAAGCAAGGGGGCAATGTTGGTTCTAGTACTCCACCTGTATTATCTGTTAATACTCCTAGTCCTAATGGAAATTCTGCCCCTAAACAGGATTTAAGACCTAGAGCTCTTGAAGAATCTACGAATGGTAATTCAGAGAAGACTAACGAAGAAGACGATGTTGAAATTATCATGATAGATGATTCTGACTCCGATTCAGATACTCCTCAGCCACATAAAAATAATAATAGTAATAAGGATAGTACTAGTACTGCAACGAGATACCCCTCAACTGAATCTAATACGCAATCTTTTTCTGATCCAGAATTGCAAGGGCTTGAGCTTTATAATTTACTTCCTCATGAGGATCGTATTGCTGCTGCCATGTACCTTGATCAAAATGGCATTCTTAACCAGTTAGCCAACGTAAACAATGCAAGGTCATCTCCTAGGAGTATTATCGATATCAGTGATGAGTAAGATAGAGGTTTTGTTTTATAAAACTGGGATATCTATACATTCTTGTTCAAAACAAGCCACCTTTTCTTTTCACATATTTTGAAGGTCTTATTTATAATTGACATGAGAGAGATTTCTACCATGATAGTTCAAAAAAGTGAAAAAAATACACCAACCAACTCATAACATGTATTACTTATATTTATATCTGATGAATACAAGATTATATATGATGCTTCCCATCAGAATGAATAAATGTAAATAAAGTTCATATTCTGGTTTTTAAGCTGCTATTTGCAACAAAAGGACATTGAAAGGTGAAAGAAAACAGAAAAATAATTATATGATGAAGTTTATGAACATTTTCCAAAAAATATAGTTATTTGATTGTTTTACAAATCTTTTTTTTATTCAACTGTGTATATGTGATTTGTTTGTCTAACAAGACCAGCTACGAAATAAAAGATATATCTGAAGAAAGAAGTCTACTGTATGTTGTTAGGGTGGGAATTATGGAAGGTTCGAGAGTGGTCGCTTATCTCTTACATTCCAGAAAAGCCCCTGTAGAAAATGAGAAGTTGCTTTCGAAAATGTTACTTGAATTTATGAAGGAGCAAGTTTCCCTAGATTTTTTTAATTGTTATGCATGGAAACAAGAGGGTCAGTACTAATATGCCAGACATCAGTACTAAACAACCTTCCGGCAAAAAACGGTGCAGTGTACCACCACCCAAACAAAAATTGTCACAACACCCATTTTCATCTCTGTTACATTGTGTTTTTTATAATTTCCATATATTTGGGAAGCTTAGTTTCTATGAGAATCCCCCCTTTCAAATTTTTTGAAATTTTTGTGACAACAAAATAGACAACAAAAAAGTTAAAGCGATATACCCTTGTTTTAAAAGTGTTTGAGATTTTTATTGCAATGATGATTAAAAAAAATTCTCAAAATTTCACGGACACACATTCTTCTTATTTTGACCAATGTGTCCATTTTGTCCAATATTGCTAATGGCTAAAAACAGGTAAGTTGAAGTATAATTGGAATAGTTACCTTAACCTTTATTTGTCTAAGATCAGCTTAGCTAGATATATCATTCTGAGGTAGAAAAACGATCAAAATGTCACATGATTAAGAAAGCTTATTTCTTTCAATTCAAGGAGATACATTGGTTTTTATACTTTGGGACTGAATGCCCAAATATGGATATATCTAGTCCCATACCTCAAAAATCTTAAAATGTACTTTCTTGATGTAAACAGAATCTGCTTGGTACAAGCTCTTTAACAGGCCCTCAATGATATTTCACCAAAATTTATTTTGATGTATGTACGACAACCAGTTGTTACTATATTCTGAAATGTTTAGACCCATATCATCACCTCATAAAGAATTATGTACATTCTAATTGATTGTCTATGATATTCAAGGTTAACGTATTCAACATATCTTCAACTAGAGTGACTCTTTGTAGAATATAGAAATAGTTGAATATAAAAAGAATTCTTACAAGTATCTCGCAATCAATTTATCTTGGCCTAATGTTACACTTTCTCTGGACCTCTAAGTTAAACAAAATGACTAAGTAATTAAATATGAAATTGACATTTTGGTATGACATTTTCTTTTCCTCTTCTGAAAAGATGTTTGAAACGTACAGGGTATATCAAACAACAGCTCTGTGGCCAATACACTCTCCCCCGGTTTCAAACATCTGAAAATCATTTGAATTTGACAGAATTGTCAATCTGTCAGAAGAAAAAAATAAGAAGCAAATATGAAAGAAGAAAAAAAGTGTGATTGTTGAATATTCTTTTTTTTCTTCAAAATAGTTATGTTTGGATCATACCAGTTATATTCATTGATGACTTAGAGACAGGTACACTCCCCAGGTCTTTCTAACTTTCAAAACTTCAAAAATGACAAAAATGATAACATGAACTTGAAACTTAAATATTTCTGAAAAAAATTTTTTGAATAAACTTTGGTTGTCTGGTTCACACATGGTATATTCATCAATCAGGGATGGATACTTACCCAGACTGGGGATGTGGATAAGAATTGGTTTAATTGCATATTATTTTAGCTGTACAAGCTTGTTTTATTACTAAATCAATTCTCACTGGAAGCTTGTTTAGATGGGTAATAGCATAGGAAAAGGGGAAACACTGTCAACCTTCAACTTCAACCTTACATAGTTAGATATGAAAGTTTTGACACTTTTAAAACATTGTTTAGAGCATCAAACAACATTAAAACATCATTTTTCAAAATTTTTGGTAAACAAAATGTGATCAAGTATAGTGTGTAGAGAGTTATGTCCTATCCCATTACTTTAAAATATCCAACCCCTTTAGTTAAGACCAGTGGCATCGTAAAGGGAAGAAAAGTGGGTGAGTTTACAAAAACGAATCGAAATCTGACAGTGTAATAACCATTTTTTTTTATCGTTTAAATAGATACTTCTTGACTGCTTTTGAAAAATATCCGATTAAGGTAACCAAAAATCTGACTAGCTAAATATTCGATAAAATTAGTCAAAATTATGACGAAACAAGCCAAAAAATCTGCCATCATTAGCCAAAAATCTGACAGCTTAAAAAAATACCTCTCAAGTCCTGAATTGTCTAATAAGTTTACAAAAACAAACAAAGGCCGTTTATCAAATTAAATCTTTTATTTCCATTCATTGATACTGATTATATTATTTTGAGCAGATCATAACAGAGCTAGCAATGTATTTCAAATGGCTCACATTTGAATATGCGAGTGTGTTTTTAGTACACAACTGAATTTTTTGTAATTGCGCGTAATTTTATGCTCATAGATTTGAAACGAGCATAAAAAAATATGCTCATTTACTGCTCAAAAATATGTGCATATGCTTGTACGCGTACGCACAAAAAAGTGCAGAGTTTGTTGTTAAGAAAACATGAAAAATCAATCCAACCCCTATTTAGGGTTCTCACCCCTTTATTCAGCCAAATTCCCATACCCCTATTATAGTGATTTTCAGTTCCCACACAAGAAAGGGGTCGGATCACACTATGATGAGTCATAAAGTATTGTTATGTTTTTATAATATTGCCAGGGTTTTCCTCAGGGATTTGGAGGGTGACCGTCTAGAGGTTAACTGGGGAGGGATAGGTATAAGGTAAGCTCTTAATTGAACAGATGCAGAGCTATAAAGCTATAGATTTATGAGAACATGAGCATTTTGCTTGACTTAAATTTGATTGGCAAACCACATCGATCAAGACATATAACTGCCAAACAAGTTCATGTTAATTAAAATGTTAATCTTTTATTGATGTTATTATAATCACATATTTTATGCAATGATATATATGATATATATGCTAGAATTTGCTAATAATTGACCTCCCCCCTCATTCAAATAAAGTAATGAAAGAAATTTCCATTGTGATGAACAGCCTTAAGTTTTTTTTACCATTTATCATATTGTAACTATCAAATTAATTTTGGGACATGTATATGAGCTCTAAAACACCTTGGATTTATGTTAAGTTCAGGTCTGGTTTAAATTATCAATTAATTAATCATGATCATTACGTGCATATATGTAAAAAGATGTAAAAATAAATTGGGTAACATATTTTAACAATGCTATATGACTAACAACTATAAGACACTAGGGGGGAATACAAAGTATTTTTAAGTTAAGTTTGGTATTATATCTATTTTTAGTGCTTTTTATACTAAAATTTAACCCTTCTTTTTTGCTATATATTCAATTGATTTTTCTGATTTTTTTTTGAAAATGTTCCATTTTGCTTGAAATGATATTTCACAATGAAGATGAGCAAAAGTTGCCATAAAGCATAAGAAGAGTGAGGGATTCCTACATCAAAAGAATATTATTTCAGCAAATTAATGATCATAAAAGCTCTTTTTACTTTACCTAGAAATATATAATGGAAAACAAATATCCAATGATCTATGAATTCGCAATGGAATTGAATTGTTCTTCTTTTTAATTATTTATAACGATATCCTGTTTTTTTTCATTATTTTGGCATTTCATGGAGTCTCCAATGATATAATTGTTTTAAACAACGGATCAGCTGATCAAAGTACAATAGAAAAGTAATAACAATCAAACCAAATTTTTATTGAACAAATTGCAAACACTGTTTAAATAAGATTTTTGTAGGATTTTCATTAGTTATTGAAAGAGGTCAAGATCTACTTTTTCGCTTCTACAGGGTGAATAAAAAAACGCAACCCTTCGTAAAATGTGTAAATCTTCTAGAAAATTTTTTTTAAATTTTTTCCTTTGAATTGGTGAAAATTCAATCATATTTCTTTGATATGAATCCATTCATTAATAAAATGAAATTTCAATGCAAAAAATTAACATTCCCAAAAAGCATGATTTTAAGATGAAATCAATTTTGCAGCCTTTTTTCAAGATATTACAAAATCATATTTTCTTGATATTGGTATGGATTTATAGCCCTTAATGTTGTGAATATTTTACAAAAGATTGCATGTGTGGGAAACCTTTTTTTCTCAAGAAATTGGCAAAAAAAAAAGTGCCAAAAAAAGTGCAAAATTTGATGAAATAATCGAACCTGTCGCCAACAACTTGCTAAATTATTTTTATGAAATTTTCTTAGACTTGTTGTCCTCAATGTTGTGAACATTTTCCAAAAAACGGAAAATCTTGGAAAGTTCTTGCTCTCGAGATAATTTTAGGGCGAAATATTGATTTGTTTTTAAAATCCTTTAAATTGCATGTAGCCAAGTCAGAACTCTTTCAGACACAATAATTGAAAAAATCTAAGAAAAATTTTAAAACACATTTTGAGACTTTTAATTGGCGGTTGAGGTTTTTTTTTGACTCACCCTGTATATTTATATAGAAAATTGTGACAGGTAAATCACTCTCTGAAAAAGTGTACAAGATTTCTATTAAAACAATTTTATTTTTATGAGATTTCCGAAGAAATATTAGGAATTTTTGCTTAAGTATACAAGATTACTCAACAGTAATTTACCCCTAGGTAAATTGTGTTGTTTTTTTTACCTTAAAAGGCAAAATTGGATACCTGCAAAAAATATGTTTTAAAAATTAGGTCTAGCTAGCGATTTTTTATACCCACAATTTCTTTTTCAAAAATAAGCAACAATGGAAACACTTTCGTCTAGGTCTTTTGAATTTAGATACTGGCCAATTGATTTAGATACTGGCCAATTGGTGCTTTTGTATTGAAATTATTGACAATATTGCATTTCAAAGAGGTATTAGAATGGAAAAAATGAATGCACTCTCAAAATGCTTTTATCATCCACATAAACAATGCAAACAGTGATGACAATTAGGTCTGTAAAAATATTTTGGTCTGTATTTTTGAGAATGAGTTTTTATATCTGGAAGTTACAAAAGAATAATTTGTCAAATTAAATTATGTTATCCTGCAATCAATACTTATTCTGTAATGCTGAGTTCAAACAAATGAAAAAACTTTCAAGGGTGTCCATTCTCTTAACTTGATAATCCGAGATAAGCTTTGACATTCTTTCTGCGTCATGTTATGCAATGGCTATATTTATTAGTTTATTACACATATATATTATTTAGCTTCACAGTATGAAGAAAAGACTTTTAGAGTAAGGTTAATAATTCAAACAAGAATTTTTTAGTCGATCTTTTTTTATTTATCTGGTTAAAGAATTGAGGAGCGTTTTGTGTAACCGTTTCCAATCTACAAAATGCTCTACTTAATATTCTTTAGAATTTAGAATTTAGAATTAAAGATGCTCTATTATTCCACACATGTAGTTTTAATTCCTTTATGGGATTATTTATCATGGTTAACTAATTTACTGGGGTTGGACCACCAACAGAGTATGACTTCTACACAATGAACAACTACACTAATCTATCTTCCAGTATATATATTTTGTATCATCTGATACATCATCAGCACTGGTTGATTTTTATATTATATAAGCTGTGTAGTACTTTATGGGTTAAATTTACTATGTGTTTCATGGCAATGATAACCTTGTTAGGGCTTCCTGTTTCATTTGCAATGTTGTTGTTTTTTGCCAAAAGGTCTTTACGAATCATGGTTAACTAATTTACTGGGGTTGGACCACCAACGGAGTATGACTTCGACACAATGAACAACTACACTAATCTATCTTCCAGTATATATATATTTTGTATCATCATATTTATCATAAACATTTTAATTTATTTCATTCACAAAATAATTTCATCAAAACATTCAGTTTAAATGAGATTTTAATGTGTGAAATGAACCAATCAGTTTCTTGATGACAATTTTCAACTTTTGAGATAAATAATCCCTTTGTCACTCAATTTTTCTTTACAAGTTGCCAGTTAAGAACAAGATTATGTATCTTTTAGGCACTGGGCACCCTTTGATTTGCCTTTAGATTATACATAACAATATTGTTTATTAATATTTTTGTTTACATTTAGGGTAGAATCATTAATTGTTAACTAAGAAAATGGTTCTCCCTGTGTTATCCAAAAGTCTGTCGTGCTCACATATCCTCAAGAAGGTCATTGAAAGAGGACTGCCTGCAACATGCCTTCAATATCGTTCAGTTGCAACTGCTGGAGCAACCTCCTCCAACGAGATGCAGTTCAAGCTGATGGGTCAACCTTTCAAATACCATAAACTAGAGGAAAATTCAATCGGTGATACATTTGTTGTGACTCGAGAAGAAGCACTCAAATATTACAAGGAAATGACGATGATTCGTCGAATGGAACAACTTGCATCAAAGCTCTATAAAGAGAAAGTCATTCGTGGATTTTGTCATTTATATTCCGGTCAGGAGGCTTGTGGAGTTGGTATCTGTGGTGTATTGACCCCTGACGATAGTATTATTACAGCTTATCGTTGTCATGGATGGACATACTTAAAAGGAAGATCGCCACAATCAATTTTGACAGAATTGACAGGTATTTTTTTTATTTGTCTTGTTATTACTTATTAATTGATCAATTTGCTCGTTTTATTTTTACGATATGCCACAAGATGACAATATGCAATGATATTGGATGTTCCCCTTTGCCCCTTGTGTTTGTATATGTAGATTTATAACCTGCTGTTTTGGTTTGATACACTCCTCAGTATTTTCTTTTTCAAAAAGTTTTCAGTATTCTCAGTTCTGGCAGGTTCAGGACATATAGTTGAGTCTTTGAGTAGAGTAGGCTAAATTTCTAACATGATTATATATAATCATGTTACACCAGGTTTTTAAAACAAATACCTTTTACACTTACGAGGTGGAAAATGAGGAGAAAATATATACAAAATTGATTTTGTACTCAAGTTGCTTATTATTTTCTCAACTTTGTAATGTTGCTTATAAAAAGATTTTTTTAATTTTAGGTCGAAAAACTGGTTGCACACAAGGAAAAGGAGGTTCAATGCATATGTATGGTCATGAGTTTTACGGAGGAAATGGTATCGTTGGTGCTCAGGTTCCTCTTGGGGCTGGTGTTGCACTAGCTCACCAGTATCAGGACAAAAAAAATGTGTGTTTTGCCTTGTATGGTGACGGTGCTGCTAATCAAGGACAAATCTTTGAAACGTTCAACATGGCTGCTTTATGGTCACTCCCTTGTATTTTCACTATCGAAAACAACGGGTATGGTATGGGAACATCTTCTAGTCGTGCATCGTTTGTAAATGAGTTTTACACACGTGGAGATTTTATTCCAGGTAATTTTTAAAAGATTTATTTCTTAACAGATTTAACAAGATGATTCATGGAAACAAAAAGATAAAATATTTTAAAATATTTTAAGAATAAATTGCATCCATATGCATAGAAATCAGGCATACAAAACTGATTAAAAGAATTCTTCATTTTAAAATTGTTTTGAATAATCGTTATGATCTTGTTTATAATTCTAATATGGATTCTTTTGTTGACTGTGAAATATTTATGCTTGAAAGGCTTTTTCAAAGAATATCAGCCACCCCTGAAACACTATGAATACAAGAGTTAGTGTATACAAAATTTTCTAAAATGCATCTTAAAGAATATAATGTATAAACTATGTATGGTTAAAAACATTAGAAATATAATCAGATGCATTTTAGGAAACGACTTCAATAATTGAAATTTGGTGTCAACTATAAAATCATCAATGGCCACTTAACAGCCTTGCAAAGCATAATGTGTACAGGGGTAGAAAATACTATTTTGAGGTGTTCTGTAAAAATATTTTACACTTCTTGTGAGTGTTTTTATCATTTTCTTTTCAGTTATGTAATATTCCTTCCCCATTTAAACTTCAAGTAAAAGAAGAACCAAAAGATACTTTTTTTAGGTGGGGAAAATGTATCATGAGTTTATTGGGAAAAATGAATTGTGATTTCTACCACTACTGATAACACCCTGAAAGAGTTAAGCTATGAAGGGACCATTTATATTTTTCCCAACATGGTATGAAATTGATTACAAGACAGCAGTTATAATTGTTATCAGACTTTTGATATATTTTCATCAATATTTTATTCAGGTATTCAAGTCGACGGAAATTGTATCATCAGTGTGAGAGAAGCAGCACGATTTGCTGTCGACTGGGCAAAAGCTGGAAAAGGGCCGATGGTACTTGAACTCAACACCTACAGATATTTTGGCCACAGTATGAGTGATCCTGGCACCACGTATCGAACACGTGAAGAAGTTCAAGGCATACGTCAAAAACGTGATCCTATCACCGGGTTCAAGGAGAGGTGTCTCACTGGTAACATATTAACAGCTGCTGACATCAAGGAGATCGATACCGCTATAAAGAAAGAGATTGATGTGGCTGATAAAGCAGCTCGCAATGATCCTGACCCGCCACGTGACGATATGGCTATGTTTATTTATTCTGAAGGTACTGGTGGTGAGAGGGTTCGTGGAAGTGACATGTTTACTACCTTCCCAACCAATGATAAATTGTAGTTCTAAGACATTTTTGTTCTGTTTTCTGTTCATGAATGAAGGATGAAAGTGTAAGGAATTATTGCCAAATTTCGGCTATTTTTTGATTGGTTAGAAATTACAGCATCAAAACGTAACTGGTTCAATCTAAAATGTCATAATTTGATGTTTTGTTAAAATCTAAATTGATAACAAATACATGAACCAATCAGAATCTTAATAATATAATTTCCAGCCAATCAAAAGATTGAATTGGCCATAATTATTTGGTGGCAATCCCTACGCAGAAGGAATTTTTAAAAATTTTGATTTCCTCGTTTTAAATTCAAAATTGTTGCTGAAACTATATCCTATTTAATTTTTATTCACGCCTGGGTTTGACTCTGTAAATTTTCATAGTTAAAAGCAGTCTGTTTAGCGTGGAGAAAAAAATGAAAACTGTCAATTGTTCATTGTCTTTTGAAAATTAGAAATGCTGGGATGAAGTTGTATGTTTTTCGATATCACTTTAGATTTATTACTAAAGAAATTGAGCCCACACTGCACAAACTCCGAAATCATATTCTTGCACTTTCTTTCCCTTGTATCTGTAAATATTTTAAAAATTTAACTGTAGAAATTTGTGGGATTTAAATAGTCGTTTCTTGTGTACTTTTGTAAATGAAAAATGGAATAATTAATCTTGAATAAAGAAATAATATTAAAACTATATTGATTTATTTCATTCAGAATCTTCTGCAGATCTTCAGTAGAGACACAAGTTGATTAGGTCCCCAGGAAGTTGGACATTGTATGTCATTGTATGGTTTAGAAAAAGATATTCAAAAATTGACAAATGTCAGTCAAATTAGTCTCAAATTGATTAGTTGGGGAAGAATGTTTTATGAGAAGAACTTTACATGCAATTTAATTTCACAAATGCAAAAAGGGTTAGAATTAGAAAATTTTGTGGAATATGATTTTTTCGAATTAGCAAATGTTAGCCTCAAAAAGCAAAAATAAGAGGGAAAAAGAGAGAAATTGTATCTCGCAAAATTTTATTTTGCGAAAGATAGTCTCTTACTTACTGTGGCTACCTGAGCATCATGGTAAATTTTGGATTTTGGATGGGTCTAAACGTCTGGAAATGGCCTCTCCAGACATCTTTGACACAAAAAAGTAGAAATACTGGTTCTTTTCCAACTTGATATAATGATAGCTTGAATAAAGGAATTCAAGAAGGTTGTGTTTTTACCAGTTTGTTTTCAGTTATGTAATATTCCTTCCCCATTCAAACTTCAGATAAAAGATTACTTTTCTCAGGTGGGGAAAATTTATCATGAGCTAATTGGGGAAAAGTTTATCAAAATGAATTGTGAGTTCTGTCTACTGCGGTGTCACAAAGCTAACACCCTGCATATATATTTCTCGTGTAACAAGTCAGTTTTTGGATTTGATTGGCACCTGAAAGAAGAAAATTGTGTGAAAAGAAATTTTAGCAGAATTTAATTTTGAAGAGATGGAAGTCAAAATTAATGAATAACAAATTCATAGCCTGAAACAGAAATGGACAGTTTTGTCGTGCTGTGGGAATTTAATTTTGTGACCGGGCCGAAATTCGTAAAATTATAATTTCTTTTGCGAAAACGTTTTCAAATAGATAAATTTTAATGAATTTTCTACATGCTCAGAAATGGGATTTTAGGTCATCTTTCCCTGTTGGAAGGTAGATTTTTATTCTATATCTAGACCTATTTTGCTTTTAAGGTACAAGACGGTGTGATCTATAAATTAAGGACATGGTCTGATGGTTTGAGAAAAGGGCATAATTTTGACTATAACATAAAAGAGGGTACATTTTTTATCTTTTTTATCGATAAAATTGTCTAGTTCCTTATTCAGACACCTATTTCATTAGAGTAATTTTTCTCTAGAATATGTCACTAGAAGGACAATGCTTAAAATTAATTGGATTGGGTATGCTGAAAGAAGAGAAGACAATGCTCAATTGCATTTTTGTTTTGTTTTCAGTAGACTAATCTTACCTGTAACAAGATGTTATCGGAATTGAAAAAGAAGTATAAATAGTTAAGAATGGATGTTTCTATGTACCAGAGCCCAGAAGAATAAATTGATCAAGAATAGTGTATTTGGTTTGTCGACAGGGGGATCATCAGTACATGATACTATATCATGATACCCCCTTGAAAAGTTTATGCCATTTGGAACCACATCAGTACCAGAAATCTAATGGTACTAACATGTTACCAAATTCAGAACCAACCACCCCTTTGAAAGATAATATTGCATAATATTGGGTACATTTGGGAAAATTTAACATATTTCAAGAGGTCATGAAAAGTGTTTTTAAAATTAAATGTGCAGCCCTAATAAACTAAAATGGCCATTCGAGTTAATTAGTGATTACAGCATATTAGTCTGTATCAAATGAGACTGTCTCTGTATCTTAATACAGTACACATCCGTTAATTCTAATGTCGCTTAATTCAAACTTCTCGTTATTTCGAACAAATTCCCAGGTCCCTTGAACTTGGTTTAATAAAGTCTTATATTTTGTACCGCTTAATTCGAACTTCGATAATTCGAACATATCGCTATTTTGAACAATTTTCTAGGCTAAATTCTGCTCTTTAATTCAAACTTTTTTGCGCTCTTGAACAAAATCTTGTAAAAAGTTATAAAAAATACAGAAAATCCTCTAATAAGCACCTGAGGTGCTTATTAATTTTCCCTGAATTTCCAAATTTCCGATAAATCGAACATTCGTTAATTAGAACAAAACTCCTGGTCCCTTGCGTGTTTGAATTAACAGAGATGTGTACTGTATATTCAGGATTTATCCCCCTAAAACACCCCATAAGATATACTAGTGGTATTTCTAAATCTGAACCACCCAAATACTATGTTACTATGGTACTGATAGATGAGCCCTCCCTGTTGCTGTAGGTCTTCAATCTTCTGCTATTGGCAAAGTGACAATCGACAAAAAAAATGCTGAGGGCCTTTTTCATTATTCTAAATATTTCAATACATATTTTACTATTGGAATTAGTGGAATGTCATCATTTAGCACACTTCCATTCATGTAAGTTAAACATTGTCTTTGTGAGATACTTACTAGATGGGGGACGTGGATGGTAGAGGCAAGTTACATTAAAAATGGTGCAATTAAATGCACTATGTGTGACTTAAGCCATTGCCTTAATAAGCACGTAAAGAGCTTGTGCATGGCTGTTCCATCATAATGCAAACCATTAACCATTAACCATTTAATTGGTTCACAAAAAATATTTCACCAAAATCTTTAGTTTTAATAAAACTAACTTCGGAAGTTGGTTCTATATTAGAACGAATTAGTGATTACAGCATATTAGTCTGCATCAAATAAGACAGTTTTATGTCTAAATATTTCAATACATATTGGAATTAGTGGAATGTCATCATTTAGCACACCTCCATTCATGTAAGTTAAGCATTGTCTTTGTGAGATACTTACTAGATGGGGGACGTGGATGGTAGAGGTGAGTTACATTAAAAATGGTGCAATAAAATTTACTATGTGTGACTTAAGCCATTGCCTTGATAAGCACATAAAGAGCTTATGCATGGCTGTTCCATCATAAGTGCAAACCATTAACCATTAACCATTTAATTGGTTCACAAAAAATATTTCACCAAAATCTTTAGTTTTAATAAAACTA
>JAUKPT010000834.1:0-17525 GCA_032273505.1 Nanomia bijuga
ATGCACGTCAGAGTCCAATTAGATTAAAGTCCCATTTTTCGCACAATCTTCGAAACGATGGAATACTTCCTTTCCATAAACATAAAAACCAACAGTATTACAGAAATACTAGTGGTGGTGACTTTGGAGATGGCTATATAGATAACTATGCAATCAAAAATGATGATGTCCCCATCTATCGCAAAGGAAATGGTATAAATATGATCTACAATGAGATACCATCGCATATCAATAAATATGACAGGGGAAAAGGCAACGAGAAGAATGGTTACCAAACCCACCACCACCAAGTGTATTACACTTCAAAGAATGTTCGACACGAAAAAAAAAGACTTCATTCTGACGACTCAGCACTTCTTGAACAACCAGGGGAAAATCTCGAAAATGTTGATCACCCAAATAAGAAAGTAAAACCAACAGCCGAGCCAAGTGCGATTCACAGTGCAATTCTAAAAGACATCAATGATTTAATACAAAAATTGGTCTCAAATGAACAGATAAAGAATGGAAAACAAATGAAGCATAGCAAATGCATGTATACAGGGAAAGGAGATGGAACATCAAATATTCAAGGGTCAAAAAACAAACTTCTTAATCCCGAATGTGTGGAGAAACACGAAATCGAGACGAATCAAAATAACAGATCAAAAGAAGAATTGTCGGATATGTCAGCTTACAGAATGAATACGAACAACTCTTCCATTATTCTGTTTGAAAATAGAACTGAGGATCAGAAGAACACTGATCGTTGGTTCACGTTGTTTGAAGGGATAATCCCTGGCAACAAAACTCATCCAAATATCAATAATAAAAGTTTAGTACAAAACACAACGTTAAATTCATTCAATAAAAACTACACCGTCAGTATAGCACCGTCCCCTGGTCTTTTTAAGACAGAAAATGCTAATCCAAATCTTTTTAACCCTGAGCCTGTTCAGAAACAAAACAAAGCGAAACCACATCGAAAATCAAGTGCTAAGAAGCAAAAAAATGTAAAAAATAATAAACTAAGTCAGCAGTCAGTTGAAAAGCATCACATAGGAAAGGTAGCAGAAGCGAACAAAATAAAGGATAAAGAAATAGATGTCTTATTCAGGACTTTAATACAGCATATGGGTATAAAAGACAAAACAAAGTACGCTGACATGCTCCTAAAAGGTATAGAAGGCTATGAAAAACACGAATACATTGATTCAACGTTAGACCACGATGTTAACTCTCAACAAAAGCTTATACAATTCTTCACTATACCAAAGCGAGCTGCCAACTTCTCAATGGACGATACTCCAAATCACGTGTTTATACAAAGATCTGAAGACGATATTGAAAGAAGTGAAAGTGATTTAGAGAGAATGATTAATACCCAACAACATGTTGAAAAGGCGATGGGTCGGAAAAACAGTCCAAAGAGTCCACATCGGTTTTCACGTAGTCCTGGTGTTGCAAAGAAAAGGAAGAACTTGGGAGTTTTATCCAATCCAAATCCTGATATAAACACGGGTGATATCGATGATGTTATTACAATCTCAGATGAATCCAACTTGTATGCAAAGGCTTACATACAAAGAAAAAGAGAAGATAGCTTTTTGCGTAAGATAATTGAGCAAATGGAATTAAAAGGAGATTTAGAAGGTCTATTACGCTTATATTCATCAACATACGATAGCAACAAAATGATACCTTTCACTGAAGAAGCCATGGGAATCATTGAAGGTGAGAATATTGACGCGAGAGAAAGTGCTAAAGAGAGAGCGGACACTGTTGCTCGATCGGAACCGAGAAGTATTGAATTAATCCCATCAACTGGTGATGATAAGTATCTTGATGTAGATGATCTTGATTTGAGTTTGAACCTATCAAATGCTAATGACACCCCTGATGCTGGCAGTGAATTCAACAAAACTTCTTCCAACCAGACATCGAGTAACGAGAAGTTTGCAAAACAAGAAGAAAAACCACATGTGTTGACATTAACTCATGTGAGCGTTGTAAACGAAGACTCAGACAAACGAGCAGGTGAAGATGAAGGTTCGACTAAACATGAATCACTTGCATCAAATGCGACGAGTAACAATTCAACTTCGACCGCCGAGAGAAGCCTCATGTCGCGCTCCAATGATTTGTACGTTAACAGTGTGAAGCAGAACGCTGAAGCTGATAAGTCCATGGATACAACAGCTCGCGTTGTAAAGAACGTTAGTAATGTTGTTGATGGGAATGTCGCAAAGACAGAAATATCGAAACACATACATACAGATAAGATGATGAACTCTGAGAAGCAAACCGACAAGACAGGTAAAGAACACAAATCGAAAAGTACAAAAGTAACGTCAAAAGTGAAAGATAAGTTTAATTCTTCTTCTCGTCGTAATATTGCTCGAAACCAGCTTGAAAACAATGACGACGATGATGACATGAATAATGATTATGGGAACGACTATGAGTCAACAACTGATGATATCTACCCGAAGATAGATGAAGAAGACGAATATACTGATAACAGTAAAGAGTCAGTTGCTAACACGTTCTCAAAAGAAACACCAGACAAAATCAAAGACTTGACTCTTCATGATGACTTCGATGAGTCTGCAACCAAGGATAATGTAGTGAGTCGACATATATCAGATGCAAGATCGATTCTGAAGAAGATCAAGACACAAAAGAATAGTTTTGTGAAATTAAATAAATTAGAAGAATTGAAAAGATATCTGGAACTTATCATCGATGATAAACATAATGGAATCACTAGGAAAGAAAATATTCAGACGCCGAATACTAAAGATAAGATTCCTTATGTTAATCCAGATGTGGAAGTTGGCAAAACTGGAAAACGCGACGCAGTTGAGCCATCTTCGAATGAGAACAATGAAACCAAAAACGAAGTGGAAAAAGAGAAGAAGGAATACAATACGTCAAATTCAGCTAGAGCAAATCCTGATAAGAAAGACAATTTGTATCCTAGAATAACAGAAGATGATGAATTTGATCGATTTCTACACGAGTACAATTTAAACAATCCAGAGGATGTTCAGTCAAGAACTCTGAGTGATACACAAATAAATGCAGTTCATGTGGACCAATCAAAAAGCGGTTTCGATCAAGATGAAAATGATGGTATTTTACAGAATGATCTACCAAATGCCATGCACCTTAGTATGCACAAACCACGTCATTCTGATATGTTCGATTCTATAATGTCTGACATTCATTCACATGCCAAACCTTATAGTAACTTAGATGACCTAGATTTAGAAGATAAAGCAAAACAAAATTTATTCTTTCCTAATGAAAAACCATTCATGGGTCCAGCCTTAGATCCTAGAAGAAATCCAAATTTAGATTCTAATAATTTTATTAATATTAAAGTTGATAAACCGATGAAATACAAACCAGATGTGGATTATGATGATCCTGATTTAAGTACCATCATGGCACCAGATGTAGATAGCATTAATTCCAAAAGCAACTCATTTGGTAACCCTAATTTCGACGGGCGCCCAGCACTTCATGACTTACTAGGCAGAGACATATTTACAATGCATAGAATTGCACCATTCCAATTGCAAACGGATCCTAGATTTGGGGTAGGCAGAAGTCAATACAACAAATTACGGTATGATGATAGCTTGGCTAGATCGATATATCCATATGGATCAATTGCTAATGCAAGGGCTCAATTTAAAACCCCATATGGGCTTCAATCTTCATCATACAATGAGCTACCAAGTGCATTACATATACAAATGCCATTTGAAAAGATAAACCCATCTAAAGGCCGATTTATCAATAATCTACCTATTAAAACACCAGTTACAAGACCTCTCAAAAATCCCATGTATTTCAATCCTATCACACAAAACAAAGTTACTATCTTGAAAAAAAACACACAGTTTTACATGAATCAAACTAAGGCACTAGTGCTAACAAACGGAGTAAAAACATACAAGCAAACAACACAGAACCTTAAACAACCAAATACACAATACCTAAGTTCTAATAGAAATCATTTACAAAAAGAGAGAAAAATCAGACAAAAAACTGGTCACTTTCTAAAGGATAAATCAAGTGCAAGTAAGGTTTATGTAGTGCAAGGACGCGAAGAATATAATGACGCTGGGCACCTACTTAAAATATCTTCAGTTATTAAAGAAAGACCTTCATTCAAAGAAGAAGCTACAAATTTCATCAACGATGAATTAGAGGGAGAAATGCCTAACATAACAGACAGCGTTGCTAATACTTATTCCCTGCATGAGATTCGCCCTATGGTACCACACAGAGCAGCAATAAGAATTGTTCCTAAGACAGCAAAACACACAGTTTCACATCAATTAGTCACAACTCGAATCAACAAAAAGCCCCACGAACTAATATCAAACTCAAGACACAGAACAACTGACACCATTCCTGACTTGTATCTTGATCGAAGCTATGAAAACAAAGAACGACACATCGTGAGTGGCAATATAAACCCATCTGGTCAAGATGATGAAACTGAGCAAAAGGAAATTGCTCACATGCCCAAATATGTTCATGCTAAATCAAAACCTGCTCGTGTTGCATTCAGACACCCTGTCGGGGAAAGCCGAGTCCGACACAATCAAAAAATAGTTGTTAATAGGGCACCCACTTACATCCGTACTCATTCCAAATTGAAAGGTGATAAGGAGAACCAGAAATTAAGTCCAATTGTCCTATCTCTTCTAGCACCAACACGCAAGGAGGGTTCAGGTGACATCGGTAACCTACTCGATGAAGTCCATGCTCTTCATTCTCATCTCAGATCAGCTGCAAAAACACTTGATTCAATAACATCAGTGAATACTGCTGATCAACGCAGAAAGGTTGTAAATTATGCATCGCATAAAAACGTTGATAATGGATTAGATGAGACTTATGTCCCGGGTAAGATGTTACGAAGCCAATCTCACCCGATAGAAAGATCACGTTTACATAGGTACAAGTCTTTACTGACTCGTCATTCGAATGTGTCAAATTTTGAGGACGATCGTCAAGTTTTACATAGAAACCTTGCAAATGTCGTTTCGTTTGTATCAAATGAAAGACCTTCACCTACAACAGATCTTTCGCAAGATGATATAGCAAGTGAAAAAAGTCTGGAAGATAGTAACGAGAACGCATTAATGTTTAATGCAGCACAAGATCAAGGCGAACAAATACAACCGATGCAAAATGCAGATCTTCATCAAAAACGACCGATCAACTATCTCATCTATGGAAATGGAAACACTCATGTGAATTTACAAAAGCATTTACCAACGTTGATACGTCCCATATCATCGAATCCAAATCTTGTCACGTTTAGAATTCCACATAGACAAGTGAATAAATTTACTAGTGAAAATATGAAGGAATTTCTTCCAGATGAAGCTTATAAATCTTATCAAGAGGATCCAGAGTTTATTGAGAAGGAACGTCTCCTAAGATTTCAACAGAATGTGAATGTACCCATGTTTAGAAAACAAGGTAATTACTTTGATAATCCCGATGAGCATGATCAGTCATTCTACACCATACCTTTTAAAGATTTTAGTGGCCGTTATGATTCCTTCCACCTTTCTCAAGATGCTATCAACAGAAATTTAGAATTCAGAAAACGCGTACAAAACTTACCACATGATTTGAATCCTCACTATCGTCCGAGTAAGGCTTTCTATCAACATGCAATGATAAGAGACAAAAACATGCGACCAAATGATCATACAGAACGATCAAATGCTCACGGCACTGATCGTGATCAATTTAGGTATAATGTACCTCATACACAGAAATCGGAAGAAAGCGTGTTTCACAAGGATGATAATGCCACGACAAAACACATTGTTTCGATTGAGGATCAACCTGTCGTTCTAGCTCCTTTGGCAGATCTAGAAAAAACGTTGAATATTGATTCAAGTACGATAACAAACATATTCAAGCAATTTACTACTGCAGAAAAAAGTCCATCGTCTTCAGTTGGAGATAAAAATAATGATAAAATGCTGATATCTCGATCTTTAACTAGTAACAGTTCCAGCACTGACAATCCTAAAGACATCAATCGAATGATACTTACGTCCATTCCCTTGATTGACATATTTAAAAATAACTCTGAGACAAAACATGAGGCATATGCTACGAATAAACTACAAGATAAAAATAATTTTGTTCCAGATGAGGAATTAGCATCGAATGGGGAGGATGTATCACGACCACTCTCAGGTAGAGCTTTTAGTAATGAGACAATAGATCCGTTTGATTCCTTAGATAACAGGAAGAACTCTTCTTTAGACTATCAGACCGAGTTAAGCAAGAGGTCTTTGTTACAGACACTGCGTAACATTTCAAGTGATAAAAAAGACGATGATATTACCGCAAACGTGAAAGCCATAGTGATGCGAATGATACATTTGAGAGATATTCCTGATGACAGCGGTCCTTCTAAAACCGACATGTTTGAAATGCATTCGCCCCTTGACCATTCAATTCAAAATGCACGTGATATTTTACATTCATATCGACTTGATAAGGATATCCCTCGTGGAAATAGTAGGAAGATAAGAGAAAGAGGTTCTCCACAAGTTCAACGAATAGTTAACACTGAGTCTCGGCGACGAGATGGTGGTGAGTTATCCCCCGCTAATAAAAAGCCTCCAACGCCAGAAGAGGATCCGAAACAAGCTGGTGGAGTAAGCGTTGTGGTGAACATCGCTTCAAAACCGGGGGTCAATATGTCAACGAATATCAAGATACCTGCCGAACATTTCAAACCTCCTCCCCCTCCTCCTCCTCCATCCAAACTTAAAAGACCTAACGATAATGAGAATATGGCAAAAGATGATAACAAAAACCCAGATACAAATGATGAAGACCAGCCGCTGCTTCAAGAAAACAAAGAGATAAGAGATAAACAAAAGGATTTAGATGACCAGAAAATGAAGGATAAATTAAAAGATCTCTTAACTAAAAATAAAGACGAATTAGATAAGATCGAAGCAAAGGAAGAAGATAAAGCTGGAATAGAGAATGATGTTGAGGGCAAGGGAGACAAAGCTGGTATCGAAGGTAAAGGTGTTGAAGGAAAAGGCATCGAAGGAAAAGACATTGAAGGAAAAGGTATCGAAGGAAAGGGAATCGAAGGAAAGGGTATCGAAGGAAAGGGTATCGAAGGAAAAGGTATTGAGGGAAAAGGTATAGAAGGAAAAGGTATAGAAGGAAAAGGTAAAGAAGGAAAAGTTATCGAAGGAAAGGGTATCGAAGGAAAGGGTATCGAAGGAAAAGGTATTGAGGGAAAAGGGATAGAAGGAAAAGGTATCGAAGGCAAAGAAGATGGAGCCGGAATGGGTAATGGCATGGAATCTGGAATGGGAAATAGCATTGAAGGTAAAGAAGATGGTATGGGAAATAAAATCGAAGGAAAAGGTATTGAAGGTAAAGAGGATGGGACCCAAATGGGAACAAGTATAGAAGGAAAAGGTATCGAGGGAAAAGAAGACGACGCCCAATTAGGGAAAAGCATCGAAGGAAAAGACATTGAAGGTAAAGAAGACGATGCCCAAATGGGGGGTAGTGTAGAAGGAAAAAGCATTGAGAGTAAGGAAGATGAGGCCAAGATGGGGAATATCATTGAAGGAAAGGGTATTGAAGGAAAAGAGGATGGTACCCAAATGGAAAACAGCATCGAAGGAAAAGGCATTAAAAGTAAAGAAGACGAGACCCAAATGGGGGGTAGTGTAGAAGGAAAAGGCATCGAAGCTAAGGAAGATAAGGCTGGAATGGGAAATAGTATCGAAGCTAAGAACGAAGAAAAAATGGTAACGGCTAGCACTGTTTCAAAGGAAACAAAGAAAAAAGTTGTTGTCAAGAATAAGAGTGAAGCAAAAATTGAGAGCAAAGAATCAATGAATAGTGATAGCCAACCAAAACAACCAAGTAAGATTGATCCAGGTTATAGTATGGAAACAAGAGAGAACAACAGTTTAGGAATAAAAATTCCTGTCAAACTTCATAGTAAACCAGATTTTGAAAATATTGAGTTGGAGAAAACTAAGGCAGATAAAAACGAAGAAATCAATGAGCCTATGGAACTTCCTCTGAAAAATATTCGTCCAGCAACACATCATACAGGGTCTCACCTACGAATACCTTCGAACCCAAACCCTGATGATAATACCGGTGATATTGACGATATTGAAGCTGTCTCGAACAAAGTACGTGTTTCAGGGGGCTATCATTCTGCAACAGCCGCTCACGGCTTAAAAAAGGTACCAATCATGGATGTTCTAAACAGTGACCATGAAAACAAAGATCTCGAGATCACCACGAATTCTCGTAACGATACCAATGGTTTTAATAAATCAGGACGAGCAATGCATGGAAAATACCAAGAACCGAATGAAACTACTGAGAGCAGTAATGAAGCATTAAGTAAGGAAGCAACTTTTGATTCTGACACTACAGCGGACGTGTTAGTGAACTCTGTTAATGACGTCATTCATAATACGAATGTTTATGATTACGGAAGTAATGCCTCTCCGAGTAATCGAAATAAAGACGCTGAATCTAACGCGCTGAAGAGTAGTGGTACAGAGACAGAAGACATCATATCTCTGAGTGACACATCAACAAGTGAAGCATCTAGCCCTCTTGTCCATTACTCTGCATCGCAGAAGCATGCCCCGTTGAACGCACAACCGAACACTAACATTTCAACAATCCAAGAAGATGCCACTCAAGCGGATGATGTAAACTCCAACTTTGATGAAGCAGACCCACAAGAAGATTTGGAAAATGAAAATAACTTCAAAACAAACCTAGCTCGACCTTTAGGTGCTGATGAAGGTGGTACACTCATTCCTCAATTCAAAGTGTCAACTGTTCACAAAACAGATGGATCGATCTATAAAAATGACCAGAACTTATCGATGGAATCATATTTCCCATCATCACTCAGCGAGTCGTTTACAGATTCAAATGAGTACATGGCTGATAAAGGAATCGATGAAACGAACAGAGCTGAACATAAAAAGGTTCATCAATTGATACGACCAGCATTTAGCATCAAAAGCAACAACGTAGATAATTTCGTAACAAAATATTTGTTAAATGCAACAAAAAACGATACTTCTAGTTTAGATAGTTATCCAAAAACTGATATCATCGATTCTTTCAATGAACTGAATGATACTGCGATGAAAAACATATCGCTTGTAAATGAAAGTCCCCTGAAAATGAAAATCAATGGATCTTCAACAATAAACAATGCTTCTACTTTACGTACGTACCAGAACGTTACCCAAGCCACTCGTGATGTTGCAGATGAAATAATCGATGCTATATCATACTTATATCCCACTAAGAAACATGCACACAATGCCACATTAAGACACGAGACAAATTCTTCATCTCTCATAAATCAAACTTTCTTGACGAAAGAAATGCCGTTCAGTTTTAGTCGTGCATCTGATTTGGAGACAATCTCCGACCATGTGTCAAATAACAGCTCAATAGCAAATGGATTAGAAATGTTGACGATGATTCGTGATGAATATATCCATGAAATTGAAAGGGTGTACCATGAACAGAGGGACAGGTTGCTACATGAGAAGAATACGACGAGTAAAGGCAGTGATCTTAAACTTGGATTTGATGCAAATAATAGCTCAAAAAGAAGTAACAAAACAGAACTGAGTGGTACGAAATATAATTTAACGGTAGAGTATAGTGCAATCAGACCATCATTGAAAACAAATAATACAAATCATTCTGAAAATTTCAAATCGAGTAGACAAGGTATTCATCTCTTAAATTCAAATGAAAATTTAATCGATCATCCAACTCTGAAGGAAAATTCAAAAAAACCTGCTGAAACTCAAAACCATTCTGAAACTCAAAACCATTCTGAAACTCAAAACCATTCTGAAACTCAAAACCATTCTGAAACTCAAAATCATTCTAGAACTCATAACCATTCCTTTCTGGATAGCAAAGAGCATCATACATCGCACGCAAAACAGATAGATGGACTAAACATTCTTTTCGAGAACTTGAAAAAGCAAAGATCAATGTTAGAAAGTGTTAATAAGAATGTTACAGATGATACTAATGAACTTAATAAGACGTCGATCAGGAACACGTTCCCATCAAATTATGCAGGTCAAAATCCGAAAGATTCTTTCCTTAATATCACATCAGATGGAACAATATCTGATGATAGTAAAGAAAAGAAGGATGTTTCGGAAAACACTAACGGACATCTGAAGATAGCAAAAAGTGTAGAAAAAAATCCATCAGAGCATACGAAGAACATTTTAAGCAAAACAAAGGGTGCAGACGAAAGGGAAACAGTTGGAAAGAAAAACGAAACAAGTAAAGAAATCTCTAATGGTCTTAAAAATCTTAAACCTGTTAAAGTACGAGTAAAAGTAACAATGAAAGCATTCCCTAAAGTTAAGGCACACGAAGACACCGAAGCTTCAACGGAAGATTCAGTAAACAACAAGAAGAACACTACGAAAGCTGATTTAGAAAAGAAACATCAATCTATTGATAAAAGATTCGAAACTGAAGCTGCAAATCAGAAAAATGCTTCAGACCAAGCAAAAAATTCAACCAACGTCGATGATGAGACTGACCCTGGACTTGTAATCATTGTAGATGGATTTGAAGGTCAAGATAATTCAAGCGTCGCAAACAGTACTGCAAATGTAAATTCGACAGCAGTAAAGAATGAAACTGAACTTCCAAGTAAACTTAAAGCCACAGGAAACACTTTGAACCATACGAAAAAAGTTAAGGAAAAAGCTCCCTCCTCCCTAATGCCAAAAACAGATTCCACAAACCTTACTGAATCAGGGAAATCTCACGGCATGAAAATACATTCCAAACATAGAGAGATGGCAAAGAAAACTAAAACTATGCGAACTGATAAACGAAAAGAAAACGAGAGCTCTGAGACTCATATTGAAGAACCAGTGAAAATGAACTCAGTCGAAATCGTAACGACTGATGCTAATGATGACGTGAAAAAAATAATGAATGTTCCAAATTCATCTGATGACAACGCAACAGAATTCATTCCCTCGTTGACCAAATTGAACATAACATCTGACAGCAATGAAACTGCAGGAGATAAACGTATCGCTGCAGCTCCACCACAAATTATTCCCAGTCCTCCTAATGCGTTAACACCAGTTATGCTAAAGGATGGGTTTGGTGCTGTCGATGGTAAGGTAAAGGTGCAGAAAAATTCGATTTTAATCATTGCATCTGAACCTGAAAAGGATATCCCATCTAATGTACTAATCAAAGCACCATTCCGCGAAGTTCTGAATCCTTCCATGGAGGCATTGTTTGATATTCCAGGTAGAGTTGCTCAACTAAAAGCAGAAATTACAAATGTTTCTGCAAATAATAATGGAATATCAAAAGAGAAGGTCAGTACTAATTTACAAGAAAATCTTGGATTTTTGATGCAGAGATTACAGCACTTGTCTAAGAAGAACCGATTGGCAAAGATTAGAACGCTTAATAACACTTCTTCAGATTCCCCTTTAAGTGAGATCGGTAATTTGTTGAAAGGAACAATTCAAATACACGACTTAGATGCAGATCCCAGTAAAAAACATAAGATCGAGAAGTCAATAAAAAAAAGGCAACCTATTTCATCTTATTATAATGACAACCTGCAGTATAACGATTTCACCAAAGAAGTAGAAACCAACTTTGGAAACCACTACAAGGACAATGTCGAAGTTAATGACCTTATGACAGATTTTCCTGAACCAATGGAGGAGAGTAAATTAGTAGAAACAAAGAAGAAACACAGCGCAAATAAGGACAATGTTTTGAATACATTCAAAGACACTTTCCCAGAAATAAAGCCGTATTCAGCGAAAAGCGCCAATGTTTCAAATTATCGAAACAAACACGACTCTAAACCGCGTTCTTCGAAAGTATACATTACAAAGGATGTTAACTTGCGACTCTTAGTCGAGAAATTAATTGCAAATTTTCCTGACAATCAGAAATCGACAAGAAATATGAAGCATTCTTCATCACACAATGACTTAAAAAACTTTCTCGAGAAGAACAATATTGAGAAAAATAGTGAAGAATACAAACTTATAGACAATATATACAACTTTTTAAAAGGACTGAGAGAAGATGACCGAAAGGCTGTTTTAACAGAACTAAAAAGTATTAACAGTGAGTACGAAAGAACTAATAAAAGAGTAAATACTATGAGTAAATCAGTGTATATGAAGGGCAATACGGTAACTACCCCTGCTCCTAAAAACTATCTTGTCTTGCCCTCTCGCAAACATTCCCCAAAGAGAAAATCAGTTGTTAGAGCATCAAAGCGGATGCTGAGACGGCCGGGCATTCCAAAATATCATGTCCGTGCTGCCAATAACAAATTTTCTCCGACACGAATACCGACGGATGAGCGATGAGTCTCCTTTTAATAGTTTTACTATTTTTCTACATGTTGATCCGAATGGGCAACAAAAGACATACGGCTGGTAGGTCGAGTCTAATTGAAGGATTCCCAAAGTTGTATAATATTGTTTATAGAAGTATCCATGGAGACATATTTTCATAAGAGGAATATTATTTATTAATTTGTTAATTCACGACACATGCACGCTGACCTATTGTGAAATTAGTTATGTATTCAGGCGTTGCTTAATTCGAAAAAACCAACCGACGGTGCCGGCCCTTTTTATTACGAATATGCGGCTATGCTTATGAAAGTTAACCATCAATCCTTATAAGACCCCCTTACCAATCCCCATACCAGGATCTGGTTACTTATTATCATACAGAGAGTCGGAAAATCTTTTCTTAAATAAGAAATCAAAAATCAAATATTATTCTGTACGTTAAAGCCATCTACACTTTGGTGTCGACGCTTTATCTTTTAATGCAGAAATGAGAAATCAAATCTTTCAAATATAAAAGAAGATTTATCGAAATTTTGAAAGCGTTCCACAGAAAATTTGTTTGATTAGCTATTCCTTGTACAGCGAGGGTAGATTACTTAATAACTTGAAAATAGCCATTTGTTGTAAATTTCAATAACAAATACAATCACACTTTTTCTTCTTCCCTTATTTCTTGAAATAAAGAAATGTCAGTATCCTACTCCAAAAATTGAAAAAAACATATGCCACAATTTTCAGGGGTATCCCTTCATTTTTTGAAATTCTATACAATTAAACATTTATCTCCCTCTCATGCTGTCACAAAAGAATAATACCATGGGGATTACCTTATAGTTGATCATCATTTACTGATTTAGTGATGATGTTATGATTATTTATTTTATCTTTTATAAAAGTTCATTCTTCATTCACTTTTCTTTGGTTCCTTGAACTCATATATGTCGAATAAACATATTATATATAGTTTATAAAAAATGTCTCTTCACTGGCAAAGAAAGAATCAAAATAATTTGCAGACTTTAATCGTCTGCTGAATTGATATGACTGCGAAGTTTTTATACATAAGCCTATCGGACATACACATAGTAGAGTGTTCAACAGCGCAATTTACGGCAAGGACAAGATATCGAAGAAAATTTAAAATCCGATTTTCTAAACCCGGTAAAAAAATGATCACACCATATTTTGAAGAACTTATTCTTCATGTGGTTTTTTGCAAAATTTGAAAAATAAAAAATAGAAAAAGTGGTCAACTGAGTCAAAAAGAAATTCAGGAAGATTTAAGTGTTATTGCATTTTTTGAAGTTGACATTTAACGTTCTGTAGCCTCATTTTTTGTTTGACTCACTCGACGTAGTGTGGACATGGGTTTAAAACTAATATCTGCAAAAAAATATTTTCAAAAGAAATGTTTCTCGGTGGGCCAAATACTGATATTTTGACACACAATTATGATGTCATAATTATGCATACCTTTTGTTATTACAATAGGCAATTAAAAGTGTACAATGCAACCCGATTATCGATTTACCTTCAAATTATTGAAGTATATTAGGACAGATTAATTGCCGAAAAATATTGTTTTATTTTGCACCTTTTTGCCAATAACTCATGAAAAAATTAACCAATTTCATTGATCGACCCCTTGTTGAAAAGAAGATTTTACGCTCTCATTGTGGTATATAAAACGATTTTTGTGGGCACTTGTCTTTACGCATTCTTTTCTTACGCTTGTAAAAGAATACATTATCGTGTATCTTGGCTCCTCTGCACAGATTTATACAAATAAGAAAAGTTCGTATAATAAGTAGCAAATTCCCATCACTACTAATAAAAAAAAAAAAAAATACTTTCAAGTTCATACTCCAAAATATGTTTGAAAACTTTAATAGCTCCCGTCGAGGCTTCAAGGAAATCCAAAACCAAAATTGTTTACCCGCTTTGCCCACTTTTGACTATAAACTGTTAATACGGTAAAGGAATGTTGTCCATGGCTTAGAATAACTTTTCAAACTTGATTGGAAGGAATTTTTGGTAGATTAAAAGTGGCACGAGGTAAAGTGATTAGTCTCGTTTCTCATGTTAAACGTGTATATAAAAATCAATTGTCTGATAATTAATTAAATAGGTCGGACCGTTATTTTAGGCCTTTTCTTCTTCTCTCAGGATCGACATGATAGATGAAATAAACCAGTCAGAAATAGGAAGGGGGGAAGCGTATTCCTTTTTACCAGTTTCTAAAATATGCTGATTTCGCTTCTGCAATCAAGTTCCATTTCCGTAGGGTAAATCTAATGCCATTATCTCGCATGTAAAAGTTTTTTTCAGATTCCGCGAAGCAAAAAAGTGTCCATTCAGCCATATTCAGCCAACATGAATAGCCTCTCCTGCATATACGAGTATTGTTTTATTCAACATTTTATACCCATGTTGTCAACACATAACTCTTTATTTTTACTGGAACTGGCGCTGGTTGCTTTTCAGGGTTGGAGATCACTTGATTAATATGCAAAGTGCTTCCATTCTCACTGTCACTGATATTACTTGATTTATACGATAGAAAGAAAACTCTTATCTTCTTCTTTTGTGCAGTGATGATTTGTAAAAGAAATTTCCGGACGGATGGTAGTAAAAATACATAAATAAGACCATCAGCTGTATCACTCAATAAGACAGATATGTTTAGATAATAAATGTAACTCATACTAGGCATGGTCCCTGCAACTATATAATAAAAAGTTGCTACAGAAGCTGGGATCACCATAAACAACAAAAACGTGCTTATCAACATAATTGAAACGAAGAATTTTGAATTTGTAATTGCAGATTTAATTGTCCGCCGATGATTTTCGTTGCTATTCATCGAAAATTGTCGGCGTGAAACGACGTATTTATAAAACAATACCGAATATGTGAAAATCGTAAACGCGAGAAAAATAACGAATAACGAAGTTGGCACATATAAATAAACGACTTTGTTGAACGCACATGCGTGTAATTGTTTACATGTTCTCATAGTGACGGTCATGTGTACACACATACCAATAGAAATAATTCCATTGAAAAACCACGTCATCGCAATGACATAAATTGTCTTCTTGAAGTTCCAGATTATTGTATAACGCATTCCGAGAAGTATACATAACAATCGGTCACCGGTTAAAAGAAACATGGAAGCAAAACACTGATAGTAGACTGCAGTGTTTGTAACATACCTGAAATAGCAAATCAGTTGACACAAGCTTCTGTTCCTATGATCAGCGTCATAAAGTAACAGTAAGTGAATCGTGAGCCGAAATATATTCTGTACTAATTCTGCAAGACTTAAATTCAATAGATAACATCTTTGGTATGACTTCTCTCCTCTTCTTTTGTATAGAGTGAATAAAAGACATAACCCAATGCCATGTAAAATGATATTTGTCAACGCTAGGAAAATAGAAACAATCTTCTCCATTGCGTGTCTGGCGACAAAAAGAGAGAGAAGATAGAGATCACTTCTGATCATCATCACAGGATTTCACAGTTCGGCTTTAGTTGGTATGTAAAATTGAGAAATAGCCATATAAAAAAGAGTATCTGTAAACACATAGAAGCAGAAATAAAGAAAATTTAATTTTTTTTTTTCACATTTAGCCTCTGTGTATTTAAGTGATAAGGTAAATTGTTTGTAATGAGTTAACAAATAGTTGTCAAATTTCTTCATACTGTAATTTTTCGTAAAATTTTTCGATAACTTGGTATAGTTTCCTTACATAGTCCTTATTTTTCTGTCAAGTACGTTAAGACGATATAAGGTTTACAGATAATGACGTATGATGATCCGTTGCTTTTTAATTTGTATTTATTTTACCTGTCTATGGCCTAAAGATTTATCCAAAAGTAAGTAACAAAGACAAGCCAAGTTGATGAATTGTTAACTTGCCGAACGCAAGAGACTCAACTTTTAGAATTTAACTAGACTTGCACTTATTAAGTATCACTTTCTTGCACATTTCAATTGAGAAATTATAACATTTGCACCCTTCACTTTTCAAAAAAAACGGTTCTTCGAACACAAAACCTTTAGATTTTCACAAATTTTCTTTTTCCGGCCATGGCGCTGTAACAGATGCTCTAAAAAAGTTCTTATTTGGCATGAAAACTATCTATGCTGAATCGTGCTAAAGAATCTCCATTTTAACCAAAACGATAGCTGTATCTCAAGAACCAAAATTTTCCCGGACATGCGGTTTTTTTCATGATATGTTGAATCATAAGGGCTACAACATATATAAAAATCAGCATAGATCACCGGGTTAGTTTTCGAGCAAATCACACAAAACCGACATTCCAAAAAACGGTACTTTTTGGTCATATTTGACAAGTCATAACTTCGTACTGGACAATCGGATTGACTCATCGTTTGGTATACATGTAGTTTAAGCCACGTTACATCGTTCTAGACTAGTCACAGTCTATGAGAACTAAAACAAACCGTCAAAAAACGACTCCAAAGATAGGTACTTTTTGGACAACTTCCGGACGCCGTATCTCGAGAACCAGAATTTTGCCGGACATGCAGTTTTTTCAAAAGAGGGCTACCTTAACAACATACCACACAAATACCACACCAAGCGGTTAGATTTCGAGCAAATTTCGAAAAAACCCTAAAAATAGAGGTTTTCGGACAAAAACATCAAACACATATTTTTAAAAATTGGGCTTCGTCAGTTTTGTTAGACGGTCGAACTACATCTTTATGCCAATTTATAGAGAAATCCATCTTGTAGATCTTCTTAATTTTTGGATGGACACACATACACGCACAAAAACAAACATTTCTAGTATCCCCTTTGCTATCCCCCTTTTCCTGAGATTT
This sequence comes from Nanomia bijuga, assembly GCA_032273505.1. Taxonomy (NCBI): domain Eukaryota; kingdom Metazoa; phylum Cnidaria; class Hydrozoa; order Siphonophorae; family Agalmatidae; genus Nanomia; species Nanomia bijuga. The sequence goes on from JAUKPT010000834.1 coordinate 17,308, forward strand.
ATCGCTTAATCAGTAAAACATTTGCCATATCAAAAATGAAGAGTTTTAAGGGGTCGCGGAGCTTGATTGCAAGCAAATTTTGCCCGAATGGTAAAAGTGTCTCTCTTTGCTCGTGACATAACAAAAATTCGTCGTTTATGCAATCGTCGAGATTTTATATTCCCCTATAAAAACTGAAGCCTTGTTCTTGTAGTTTGCCTGATTTGCCGATGTAATTC
>JAUKPT010000835.1:0-17512 GCA_032273505.1 Nanomia bijuga
CGATGTTATCAAATTACATACTGTTACATTCCTGTAAAGGAAATAAGTTTTCTTTTTTACTTTATTTTCAAAATATTTTACCTTGAAATAATAAAGAACAGAGGTGTCTTTATTCGGATACCCCCCAAGAATTGTGGTAGAAGACACGATTTCCTTATATAGTATTACGATGTTATCAAATTACATACTGTTACATTCCTGTAAAGGAAATAAGTTTTCTTTTTTACTTTATTTTCAAAATATTAAATAATAGAGAACAGAGGTGTCTTTATTCGGATACCCCCAAGAATTGTGGTAGAAATATAACAGGTTATCAAACACCTGTTGTACTATCCTAAATTCACCCTGCTGTCCTAGATTCTATTTTACCTTGAAATAATAAAGAACAGAGTCGTGTCTTTATTCGGATACCCCCAAGAATTGTGGTAGAAATATAACAGGTTATCAAACACCTGTTGTACTATCTTAAAAATTCACCCTGCTGTCCTAGATTCTAAGGAAAACAGAAAATATTTTGGTTTTATTTCACACCCATGTCGCTGAGGGATTCTACTGAGACTTGTATAAGTTGTATAGTTGTATAAAATATTGTATTTTCTGAACATATAAACGCTTATTGCTAATTTTTGTTTCTAAAATGTCTATTTTTTCAGTCCAATCGACACCAGATAATAGATCGTTGTTGCAAAGATCAGTAACTCCATAAACGGATACTTCGCTTTCCCAATCAATATCGTTACCAATTCTAGTCGTGAAATGTCCATGCGCTATTGTTGTAATTCCATTATTAGAAATATAGCGTTTAGTGTCATAGGGTGTAAGTGATGTCTTTGTTTGGTGATAGGTACTAATCACATGATTTTTCGATTTGATCACATTTTGTTTCACCCGCACTGTTGACAAATTTTGGAGCACGTCTTTAAAATGGATGTGTCTTAAAATTATTTTTTTTACACAAGTTTTTGTACCTTTTACTGTTTGTTTTTCTGAATTATCGTTGGCCAGTAACGAATAACATTTAGGTCGTAAGCCAATAAATTCTAGCAGCGGAATCCATGGGTTGGAAGACGTGATATCATTGACTGACCGTAAAGATTCGTGCAATCGAGGTACATAAGGTGTGTGATAGGTTTTAAAGGGTTGAAGTCTTTGCATTGTGGATTGTTTGCCTTTGCGTGTCTTTTTGATATCTGAGATACTCCACCTCGGATTGATTTTTCCATAAACGTGTACATCTCCTCGTTGTCAAAGAGTTGCAGTTCAATTTGAGTCTTCTTTAAGGCCGAGTCCCAAGCTAGGCCTGGAGCTGTAATGACATGCATCCAACCCATAAGCCTCCATACACTTGGCTCGAAATTTCTCGAAGAAATCGGCGAGTAGGAGTACGTCAGCTTTGAGGTAGAGATCGTGGTAGTCTTTGAATGATTTGCATGAAAAAGTGTTCCATACGCATTTTACATGGAGATAATCCTTCTCGGTACATTCTGTTCCGTTCAAGAGATTGAAAAATTTCTCTCGTCCGGGGAAGGATGTATAGTTCAGTTTGTCATGATCGCTGAAGAAATCGTATGGGAACACACCTTTACGCTTCATTAATTTGAATTCTTCCTCATTCTTGTACTCGCTTCTTGTGATTTTGAAGTCTTCAGGATTTAGTGTGCCGACGAGATTGTCAAGTGACTTCATTGTGAATTGGAAGGAGTCCAGAAATTGCAGCTGAAATGAGAAGTTATGGTTTACTGTGTGTGTGTGTGTGTGTGTGTGTGTGTGTGTGTGCTCGAGCGTTATTGTATACGCTTCACAATCTACTTACCTGACCGATACTGAATGTTATAAATTTTTCCATGTTTGTAGGTATCACTTTGATGGGTCCGTTCTTTTGCGTCTAATTTTATGAGATGACTGTCGTAGGAGCGGCAGTTGTGCATTACGATCGGTAGTTTCCATTTTTTCGGGTCAATGCGATAGTTGAGATTACAACTTTGATGTGCGGCTCCTCGGTATGTCTAAAAGAAAGAAAAAAAATGTGTGGGCTACTAAAATTTGTGTGTTGTGCAATATTAAGTTGATAAGTGCTGACAATAATGATAATACTTACGCCTAGAATATGATAGTGATCTCGTACAATTGTGTCGGGTTTGTTGATACAGAGGTTACATCTCTCTTCGCTTTCCTTGTGACAATGCAATATTGCTTTTCTAAACTGTTTATTGCAGATGTGTCATTTTTCTTTACTTTCATGGTCGCTCTCATTTTCAGCTGTAAAGATCATTGGACGTGGATTTAAGATGTACTTTTGATAGATTCGACTTGCAATGTTTTGCATGTAGTCCAGAAAGTGTTCGGCTGCGTCCGGTCCGGTATATGTATTTTTTGGGGGGAATTCATACTGATCATCCTCGTTTAGAGAGAACTCTGGGTCTATTGAAACTACTTTGGTATAGTATGAAGCTGCCTTGTGCGTCTGATATTTTATCTCTTTTTTCGCTTCTGTTGTAAGACCCATTTCTACATCACATTCGTTGTTCTTTACCAGAATACACTCAAAGTCGGAGAAGCAGACAAAGGGCTGTGAAAGTTGTTTCTGAATATTTGTAAACTTAAGTGTTTTATTTGTGGGATATGTAACCCTTTGTGGTTTTTGCTTTTTGCATATTTCGATATGATTTTGCAAATTTTTACAATCGTCGTGTGTTCTTTCGTGGGTTTTTGAAACAAATCCATGTAGGCACATATAGCATAAAAAGTACCTTCCGTTGTGTTTCGAGTACTGACCCCTCATTAGACCATTAAATCTTTTAATGGTTGAGTAGTGCCATGTATTATTCTTTTCTGTAAATAAAAGATTAACATGATTACATTTTTCATTTTTTGTTATGCGAAGTGGATAGATTGTTTCCTTTCTCTTGCTTTTCTGTACATTGGCTTTGCATTCTGCATTATTGTCACCATCATTTTCGTTACCTTCTTTGTTTTCTTCTTCTTCATTATTGTCATCATCTGACAACTCTTCGTTAATTTCTTTTGATCTTTTCCTTTTGATCCTTTCTTTCAGAAGTTTATGATTTATTTGATCTTGTTCGTTATTGAGTAGATGGTACATGGACACATCGTTTTCATTTTCATCATTGTTGACGAGATCTTGTATGTTCCCTGTAAAAAAAAAGATTATGATAAAGAAAGGAAAAAAACAAAACATAAAAAAACACTTGAACGTAATACTTAGGGAATTTGTATTTTTACTAGACTTTTCTTACCTGTGTTGCCAACATCACTCGCATTTTCATCTTCGTCACTTTCATCGTCAGAAGTGTGTTCCGCTTCATCGACAATAAATCTGCTTTTTCTTTTTTGACTGGATTGTACGTTTTGAATCATAGTTTCCTCAATTTCATCAGCGTGGTCTTCCACGTTGAAGTCAACGTCAATGCTTTCACCCTCAAAACTTCTTTGGTCTTCAATGGCGTTTTTTCGTTGTTTTGTAGGTTCTATGGGAGAAATATGGATTAGAGACAATTCTCATCTCTATTTTTGATTAATATTTACATTGAATAAGGAATAAGTTTAAACTTACTTTGTCCATTTCGTTTGTCTGCCATTGGAGATTTATGCCCTTTTCGTTTTCTCAATTTCAATGGTCTTTCTTCTATAAAATCAATGGTATGATACAGTATCATAAATCTATTGATTTTTATTTGTTTAAGAACTTATGAATACGTAACAGTAATGTCTTACCTTTAACTCCGTATTTGACTCCATAGACGTTGACGGAAATATTGTTGAAACAGAGTTTTTATTGAAGATGTCCCATTCCTCGATCCACCTTGGGACACCGAAGTCCATTGTATATGACCATAATTCCATCACGCATAGGTTTATGTTCCTGTTTTTCCTTTGAACGAAACATCTCCAAATATACATATGGAAATATACATAATCTAGAAAACACAGTGGGAAAACGCTTTTCCTTCAACAAAAATCAAACCTTTTATAAAACGAAGCATCATTAGCAATTTTATTATTATCTTCATCGTCATCATCATCACAAATCAGATCAGATATATTCCCATCATCATCATCATCATCATCATCATCATCATCATCATCATTATCACTACTTACATCTGCCTTGCCATCAATAAACATATGCTCAGTTTTCATACACTTAACTGCTTTAATTTTTCTTTTTGTACCTCTTTTTAAGTCTTATTCTTTTCTCTGTGGAGACTTTTCAATTTGTTTCTCGCTTTCATTATTAGGATTAATATGTTGGGGAGTGTCCACACTGTCTTCTATCAAGATAACATTTATTTGAGTTTCACGTTGTGTAGTATAATCAGTATTTCTTTCCATCATTAACTGCTCCTTTATAATTTGAATATCTATTAAAGTTTTAACAAATCTATCAGAAAGCTCTTGCAGATTAATTTTTGATATTAGATGTAATGCTGTTTCAAACCGCTGAGACAGTTGTGGGACATGTTCAAAATGTAAATTCCATCCATGAAATGAGCTGTCAACATCAACTTGTAATGCTTCAAAATCGTAACATATAACGTACATATCATATCTTAAGTCATCATCAACATCTATACCAACTGATTCTAATTTTTATATTGCAATATTTCCCGCCACAAAATTTCCTGTGACGCATAAGATTGTTTGATCTCCTGAAAATTCTCTCACAGTTTAAACATTATTTGTTTGTGAAAAGGTTATAATTCTTAATAAACGAAAAATGATTTTCATGTAAGTTCAAATGTAAAATATCTTTGAAATTAAGATGAGAGAGTTGTGTCACTTGGGCTGTTTTATTTTCCTGTAAACTATAAATGTTTATGCATATACTGAAACATATTTCAACTTCTGTTAACATATCAAGATCAACACCGTTTTCAAATGAAAGATTAGTTTCTCATTCTAGTTGTAATTTTAAATGGGTTATGTCAGACTTCACGAATTTTAAAGATGGATTAAAATGTGTAGCTATACAACGTAATAAACAATAATTGTTGTTGTAAGGTTTTCTATTATGGGTTTTCTATTATATATTTTCTATACCGGCATTTTGATTGTCTTTCTCGAGCAGCCTTAACTTACCAACGTCGCAAAATAAAGAAAAGCATTCAACGCGTATTTTCTTTTTTTTCATGGGAAGTGTAGAAATAATAATCGAGTTGCGGATATTGTTGTTTCTTTTTCCCCATTTCAAGTTCAAAAGTTAGTAAATTATTTATTTTTTCTTTACGTGTAAAAATTAAATAAATTTATGTTTTTAATTCCAACCTTAACTGATATGAAACTGATACTTGACTTATGAGAAATATAAAACCCTACAATACCGCTATTGCTATAAAAACCTGAACTCATAATTTTCTAAAATCGACTTGTTTTTTTGACAAAATGTCAGGAAAAAGAACTCAATTGTCAGAATAATACAAAACAACTGATCGCAACGTCCAAGTCGAAGTACGTAATAGTGGGTGATTTTAAAGAGCATAAAACGAGGTGGTTAGGGGTCGAAATAACCGATAAAGGAGCTGGAGTATATAAAGCAATTGTCTCAGAAAGCTTCCCGGCATATTTAGTTTGGAAAATAAAAAAGCCAAAAGACATTGATATATTCATTGTTAAAAATGATGGTAGGTGGATTAATTCACGTTTTGAGAAAGCGATAAGAGGACTCCACCCCTACGAAAAACATGTGAACTATGGGATCAAAGGAGACATTGTAACCGTTTTTGAGGTAAAAAAAACTTGCAATTTATAATAGAGTATGAAAATTGTCTTTGCGATTTTCACATTACATATTTATTTCATAACTTCCATCATTCAACGAGGTGGAAACTAACTGTCTTCCCTTTTAATTATGAATTATTTTGGTGAAGTACATCTTTTATGATGAAATGAAAGGCGTGATGGCTAAGAGGATAAAGATAGACAGAGACTCTACCGAACAATACCTCAAAAAGCATTTTGATAATATAGCCAATGTTTATCATATCTCTCTTTTTCAGTCTGCTCTTCATGTCATTAAAGTTTGCAATTTGTTCAGGGTTGTCCCCCTTTTGAGTATAGATTTACTGCACTAAAGGTTTTTTTGAACACTCAAGAATATGAATTTTTGACTATTTTCATGTCAATATTCAATTATGGGTTAAATTTCTGCTTAAAAGGGTAAAACAAAGTATCCACAAATCTGTACATTCTGACATCAAATTATATCTTGAGGGAAGAAATTTTTGCAACAAGAAAATATGAACTTTCACAGAAGATAGGAAAAGGGCACGATTTCGCAAAATCGAATGTCTTATGTCTTCACATTGTAAGTAAGTGTTCTTAACATTTCTATCTTGTTGCCCAATCAGAGTGCAGAAAATACTCTGCCAATCACATTTGTTATGTGTTGGAGTGCATAAAACTATCTGCAGAAAGTTTTCCTATGATAAGATTTTGTTGGGGGAACATTTTGCTAGAGGATGTGAATTATGCAACGTTGCTTGGGAAGCCTAATTTAGACATCTTGTTGCTTGGTTAGACGTTTTTGACAACTTTTTGGCTTGGGTTTTTTCTTGTGGTTGATTTGCTTGGGGCTGTGAAGATGGGGTGTATTTGTCTAGTTAATTCTCGCAATATATTTTTTATTTTACTCACGTCAAAGTTAATTCACACGAATTCCCTAATCATGAAGCTCTCAAATGTTAGTTCCCCTAAAAGTTTGTTCCATTAGAAAAGTAAATGTTTTGTTATTTCCTGACAGAGAAAAATTTTGAATTTTTATGAGCATTTTTATTTTTCATATATAGATTTTATTTAGATTTTTTGTTAGATTATCTTTAAAGATTGTAAATTTATATTTGATTGTATTTATAAAAAAAAAGATATTGTTGAGTTATTTTGTTCTTTTATTTATGCTTTGTGCAATATCCTATTATTCCACATTTTACCCTGTTAAATGTTTCCTCAAATGATAAATAATGGTTGGTCTCTGTGAGGGCCAAAGATAATGGATTTTGAATGGTTCTAGACACCTAGAAATGTCCTTGGTAAGGGAAGGTATGCACTTATGATGGAACAGTCATATTGAGCCTATATTCACCAACTGTAGTTCCATCTAGTGTTTCATCAGGTACCCTTACATGGCATTGGTTGACCTGATGAATTTACAGCCTAACGGTTATAGTATCACACTTCAATTGATAACTACTGCTAAATTGAAGTATTTAAAATTTTGGTGAGACTGGGTATTGAACTCAGATTGCATGGTATCTACAGTATTGATTGGTGTGACACTTAACCGCTCAGACATTTATCTGCTATAAGGTTAAAGGTATCTTTTACACAAATAAAAACATCCCAAGGATATGTTTATCAGTTTGTTTAGGAAAATAATTATGCTAAGCTAATTAAATTGTGAAAATGTTTGTAAAAATGAATTTCACGTCTATAACAATGTCACGAGATGTTTTACCTTGTTGAAGGTTTCCTCAAAACATTTTTTAAATCAAAAGGAAGAAATTCTTTTATACCAGCACAGTATACTGGGGTAGACTGCTTGAAATTTTTCCATTACAAGGAACGTCATAGGAGAGGGAATAGGCGTAAAGTAGTGTTTTGATATTTTAAACAACTCATGCTTACTAAAGTTGTATCTTTTAAGAATTTTTTCAAAATTTAAAGGCTTACTTCAAATCGATTGTTTATTCTCAGACAATTTGTTAGACCCAATGACGTTTGGGGTTGGACCTATAAATTCACTTTTGGGTGCACTTGTGAAAAGACCTGAATTTCATAAAACTCTGACCCTAGTAGCTTTGGAGCTATTTTTTACTATGTTCTCTTCATCATATACCAGGCTGGAATCATGTAGATTTTTATAAAGATCTTCTGCATAAGGTAGCAAATCTATTTGCATTACAACGTTATAATTGGTGCAAGTTGGTATACACAAAGTAAATTATGTTAGTGAATTTTCTCTGCTTTTTTTCTTATTGTCCTAATTAACTTTCAACAGTAACTCCAACTATTATTTATGAATTTTCAGAAATTTCTGAGTTCTAATTTTCAAATTTCCAAAGTGAATTTCCAGAAATTTAAAGAGTTCTTACTTTAGAATAAATTTTGTAAATTTTTTGCAAGAAAAAAAACATGGATACTGGGTCATATAGTATTTTTTTATCAGGACAGTCTAAAGAAAAAGTAAAACAAATTTCAGAACTTTTCAGTCAATAGTGCTGGTCTTACAGAACAAATTTTTCTAAACACACGGTCATGATATATTATTAAACTTGGCAAAAATTTAAAGGACAATATTAGTAGCGCTGCCTTAATCAAGTTTTAACCTTGACTCACTCAACTACTTTTCTGATCTTATAAGTTCTACTCCATTTTCATTTTTTTAGATTAGTCTAGAAAATATTCCTTCTTAACAAATATGAGTAAACGCAAGTCGATCCCAACTGTACCAAGTACTGAAGGTGGTGCCAGTGTAGCAGATTTGTTCAAGAAGTCCTTCACGGTTGATGCCACATGGGACGAAAAGGTAATTATTATTAAAACGCTTTTGTGTTTTGTGTTAATGTTATTGAATATTTCTCGAAGCTTTTCGTACTATTATATGTACATCATCAGGAAAATAAAAAGATTATAACAAATAAAAAAGAAGTAAACATTTTATTGAAAACAGTGACGCCATGATGGAAAATAACAAGAAGATTGGACATAACTTCATTCTTTTGTGCTTATTTATGCAAATTTTGAAATCTTTCTCGACCAAAATAATGACTTTTAAATTTTATGAACTTAAATGAGAACCCAGTAGTCCATAGTAGTTGATATTTTTTTACAGGCTAAAAATAGCAACACAAAATAGCAGCATTTACATCCCCTCGCTCCCTCCTATCCTACTTATTAATTAGATCCTTTTTCTCAAAGATTAGATCATTTAGATTTATGAACTAGAGTTTCTGATCTTTTTCCAAAATGTTTTTTTTTCTGCAAGTTAATTTTTCCAGATTCTTGAGAAACTGCCTCTTTCGATAATCCCTGATGACTTATTTTAGCCCCAACAACAGTGAATATTCTGTTGATATGTTCGTTTTCTTTCCCCGTCGTATTTATTTTTGCTACTTACAACATGATAGCTTAGTCAATTATAATAATGAAGAACTTTGTCTTTTAGGATGAATTTCTAGATGTGATTTATTGGATGAGACAAGTATTTGCAGTTATTAATGGTGTCTTATGGGGTTTAATCCCAATGAAAGGGATACTAGGAATTGGATTGTAAGTTTAAATTTATTAAGGTCAGTGTTGTCTACAAATTATTGGTAAAATTTGTCATTTCTTTTGCTGAAAATTATTATCGCAAAGAGATTCATCGGTTTATAATCATCTGATGTTTTGTTATGGTGAAAACAGAAATGCCCTACGGCAGAGAATAAGAGCTGAATTGAAGCAGAAGGAACCAGGTATTGAACAAAAAAGGGACTGCTCTACAGAGAAAGAGTCCAAGACCTCCCTTTTTCTCTTTTCTGGACATTTCAAGAAAATTCACTAATATGAAAAACCTGCTAAAATATACCTGATTGTGTATTCTGCAATCAAATATATTGGATTATATATTGGATTATATCATCAAGATGATTAGTCACTCAAACAAACAAAACTGTTTCAGATAGTAGGGGAGTTAAATCGTGATGGTTGAAATTCATAGGCAATTGTCTTGGAAATTGAATGAAAAGAATAATTTGACTAAAGATGCGCGGCAAAAATATTATTTCCTAAAATTAGATATTCGTTGGTTTAAAAGAGTAATTAGAGCAGTTTTTATAATAAAAATTATGTTTTTTGTGTCCTTTGCGAATGGAGATTTGCAAAGGCTTTTCACCATTTATATCGATTTTCTTATGATAAAATCTCATTTGATGGACGCTCTTACCATCAGATTTTATCAGAAACTGAGTGACTTGCCAATTTTATATACCAAGGAGTTTTACATACAAAAAAACTAGATCTATCCATATAATTTTAGGTTATCAGTATAACAGTTTTTAAGATGATTAAAATTAAAACAGAACCCGTTTATGCACTTGATAATAAATAAAACATATTGAAGTATCAATATTCTAATTTGGTAAGTTTTTTTCATGATCTCTACCTTAAGAGTAAAATAAGGGAAAAAAGAAGCTTTAACAACTTAACAATGAAATTTGAATATTCTTGTGGTGTTTTATCAATAAGAATCATAATTTCTTTTTATCCCCTCCCCTCCAGCTTAGCTCCCTCCAGCAATTTTCGATCTCCATTCCCTAAGATTATGTTTCCAACTAACTGTCCACAAGGTTAAATTTCTTTAAACAAAATTTCCAATCGATGATGTCAAAGCAAGAAAGCAAGTGTGTTGTTGTTGTTGTTTGTTTTTTTTTGTTTGTTTTTTTTGTTTGTTTTTTTTGTTTTTTTTTGGGGGGGGGATAAAACTAGGAATTTATTTGTTGTAGATATTAATTTTACATTTTCAAATAACATAAATTTTTATCTATTGTTCAGATATTATATAATATGAAATATTTCGATTTTTCTAGATTTTTCGCTATCAATTGTGCCATAGTGTATATTTATGTAGAAAAGTACCAAAAGGTCGATGAAGATGATTATGGTGGTATTCAAGAACTTTTAAAAGAAGGATTATTTACTGCTTTTGCTGCTTTCTTGGTGAGTTTCACGATTTTTTTTTGTTTATTTGTATTTTGTTTACATATAAACATTTTTAACTTAAGTAAATCCCTGAAGGAAAATTGTAATAATTTCATCTTTTATGTTTGTAATTCTTTTCTTTTCTTTCTTTTCAAGATTATTACATTTCAAATATGTTAACTTAACAACTTCAATACTAAATTTTTCTTTAAAATAAACGAACTTATAATAAAACTAATTTCGCTTTTAAAATTTCACATAAAAAGCTTTGATAAGTTACCCCTTCTTTTTTGTTTAATCTTTTGTATTTTTGTGAAAATAATAGACTATTTTGTAATCTGTGACGCCATGTTTTCATAATCACTTTCTATTTTTAACATGACAATAGGATATTAAGATTTACTCTCTGGCTTATTTCCACGCTTGTAGGAATAAAGCATTCCTTTTTCTGAGTTGAAAGAAGGCAAGAAAAGTTAATCTGTAGAATTCTGATGTTGTTGAAATGGATTTAACCATACTTCTATTTCTACTGCAGGATTCTATTCAAAGGTTTTAGAATATTGATTGCAAATAATTGTTATCTGACAGTTTTTTTAGTCTTATCTTGAATATTAATTAGTTTTGTTAAGTAATAAATATACTTTTAAGTGTAGATCTAACATGTTCAAAATGTTAACTACTATAATGATGAAGAAAGAATACTAGGAAAGGATTAGTAATGAGAGATATTTTTTATATCATTGCTTAAAATGATTTTTAAAACTTGGTTGGAAAGGAATTTGTAGTCTGCAATATGGGTCGGATATTTTCTGATGATGGTGCCAAAACTAATCTAAATGCAGTCTCAATTTATTCAATTGATTAGTAAAAATACTAAAAAATAACTAAAAAATGAGTTGTATTATTATCTCGTAAAAAGTATGAAAGAAGTGAAAGTAAGAAAAGATTGGTCTTAGTTTTTATATGTGGTGAAATATCCGATTAAAATCATATTTCTTTGATATTGTGTTAACTGCATTGCTTTTGTTAATTTTGTAGACAGAGTTTTCCACTTTTCAGCAGATTTCTACCATTTTTTAATTTTTTTAATACTTCTTTTAATACTTTTCTTTATCTGCAAAGATTTTTCTATTTTTCTGCGTGCTGTCAGAAGTTAATGATAACCTTGTTTTAGTGAAAACCACATACATGAAAATTCTTGTGTTGAGCGGTGGCGCTGGTGGTGGTGGGGTCAGGGGTCCCCCAGGCATACTCCTTTTTGACCTTTGTACTTCTTATGCCCATTTTTTTCCAGTTGAAAGTTCTATGGTTTTATCTAGACAGATGTAATATTGGATTTAGCCTTCCTTTTCGCAATTTCCTGTTACTATTCTTGTGTTTAGTTTAGTTATGTGAGCTGTTAGGTTCAATTCATTCATTTACTTGAGATTTTTATACTTAATAAAGAACTGCTTTGTACTCATTTGTACTCCTTTACTTTTTTGATTTTTTTGGCCTCAGCCAGGTGTATAGCATTCCGAAGGGTCTTGGTTTGCAGAGCGCTAGTTTTCATACTTTTTATTTGCTCTGCTGTTTTTTCACATATCACCCATATCTAATTTTGACTCTTAATCTTTATTATTTTAGGTTTGTTGGATCATATTCTATACAGCGACACACGGATCGAGGTTATAGCAGTTATAATGAACAATAAGAATAGTATATTTTGATAATTCAATTACTACATGGGAAAGGTGTATATCTGATATTAGAACACTAGATACAAAATGTAATTTTACAAGGTCAATATTTCTTGATGGAATTTATCGTATATATTCTTCCTTCCTCACAAGATACCCAATCGTATATATACAATATTTTAATATTTTAGACATAAAAGTCATGGTTACCATAAGTCTAGAAAACTTCGAAAACCTGAAAAGTCTGCGATTTTTTGTGGTCAATGTAAACCTGGAAATGTCAGTGAATTCAACCATTTTATTTTAAAGTCAGTTAAAACTTAGCAATATCTTGCAAACAAAGTCTGCTAAAGACCATTTCCAGATATTAGGAGCCTTAAAGATCGAAAATTTTCTGCTTGTCCCCTTGAGACCAATTAACGGTGAAAATTGTACTGATGAAATGCAGCAAAAAAAGTCAGGGAATTTTAAGAAAATTCGACCTGGAGTACCTGGAAAATTCAGGGAATTTTTTAACCCTAAGGTTATGGCAACCATGTATTGGGTATTGTCTTAGAATTATTGGTAATTTTGTTTACTTAGATTCGGACAAAGCATCAGGTTGTGACATCTCCAAAATAACCAATCATATTCAGTATGTGATTTTTAACCAATATGAAACATAACGAGCCATGATTTTGAGGCAAACCTTTATACACAATTGTTTTTACATTTTTTTGTGTTTAGATTAGGTTTTTATTCAATTTCGTTACCTGACATTAGAATATCTGTGGGTTAGAATATATATATTTATTGTATTAGCTAGTATGAATATTTACGAATAGTATGAATTTTGTCGTGAAATTGTCTTGTAACAAATTACTTAAAAGCATTTTTTATACATTGTACAGCATTTTTGCTTGTTTAAAATGTTCACTTCATAGCTTCAATTTTTGTTATGTCATGACCTTTCCCCTTTGCTATCAAAATAAATTTTCTGCTATCCTTGATATAATTATTATTTTTCTCTGTGTAAACTGTTATTTTTAATTGTAAACTCCCCACAAGGAATGGTGAAATTTTGCTGTTATATGATACTTTACTCCTGCTTTGATACAATTTATTAATTAAAGTTGCATTACTTTAATGGATAAAATAGATCTGGGTAATAGTTAAATGTGATGTATGTGTGTATGTGTTTAGTAACCATTGATCCATTCCCAATAGTAGAGCTTAATGCATACTGCCTCTACCCGGATATCTTTGGAAATGGATGAAAATTATAAATGAATAAAAAAATAAAATAAATAAAGATTAACGGTTTCTAGAAGTTTCTTATCATCTCAAGAATTTTCACTAAGAAGTTAATATTGAATTAATGAAACTTTCATTTGTATACATAGGTGAATAGAAATGATTCAATCATTTGCTTTATCAGTTTATAACTGAATTAAGGAGTTACAGGTATAACAGACCTCCAAAATTTTCTGGGAATCTGGATTTTTGCTCTTTGTTCTTTTATTTTATGAACAGCCTTTTCACACTGTTCTTCAATATAATATGCTATTATTGATATTCCAGACAAAGAAATCATGACTTTTTCTAGATATTTACGAAACTGCATCTTTAATCTGTGAAAGCATGAACTGTCAGATGAAAGTGTTCTTTTACTTTTTGGCGATCCCTAGCAACTAATCGTAAGTAGATAAAGTTAACCTGCCAGCCATGAATGCCTTCATGATGCACAACATAATGACATCAGTAATTTTCTTTTGGATTTTTAGTTTTTTTTATTTCATTACCTTCATTATATTTTGTAAGGATATGTTTTACATTCTTATTTTCAAGCCATTCCAAAATATCTGTTGATATTATCTTAGAATTGTTAATGGAATTTAATTTATTTGATTTTATGATTGTCTTAATTTTTATTTGATGATTGTTTTTCTTTTGGAGTATCTCAAGGGAATCTGTTTTGATGCAGAACTTTTTGAAAAATGATAATTTCAATTATTTCTCGATGTTAAATTAGTTCACAGAAACAAATTCCCTTATGGTAACTGTTGTTGTCTTTTACTCGATTATATGTTCTCTCTGAAATTTTAACATCATATTGGAACATTCTGGGAACTTGAAATAAATATTGAAATACTTTGAATGAATAATAATTATTTTATTTCCTGTATTCACAAATAAAATCTTTTATTGACGAGAAAAGAAGTTGTTATGAAACAATGTAATGCGCACAGAATATTTTGACCATCTAGAAGTTGTATCATCAGTATAAATTTTTTCTTTTGACTAAAGGAAACCAAATCCTTGCTCAAATGTTTTGATGTTTTTTGGGTAGAATAATGATAATAGAAGATGGATGGGTCACGAAAAGGTGTCCAAGTATTTAGAATGATGCTTCAATCATTAGGGACCCATTACAAGCTTTCTGTAAGAGAAATCTTGAGTGAAATCATTCTTGAAGTTACTCAGAAAAAGGACCAGATTCGCCACTGATTATGGTCTCTTCTTTTCAGAGACTATGCCCTAATCTGGAAGAACAAGGGTTGCAGCAAAAGAGTATGTCCTTATCCTAACAAAGGTGTCTTTCTACAAATTTTGTTGAGAATGTGTTTATTTCGAGCTTAAGGTTGCCTGATTTAAAATTAAGAGTAAGACATGTGTAGACTAGATTTCTTATGACTCAAGATTGAATCTTTTCCCCATTTATATAAACGATTCACCATGAAATATATTCATTTAAACTTTTAGATACTACTATAAACACAAAACTCTTAATATTTTCATTCATACCTAATAATGGGAACACAAGATCATGGATGATAGTAACAATTTCAACAGACTTAAATATGAACAAGAACGGGTCTTGAAGGATAACCACGATGCTCAGAAAACAAGGGAGAAGCTCAAGGAAGACTACCTTCGGCTTCAAACGAAACTACAAACGCTTCCAGATGTGACAACAGAAAAGGCCATGGTATGTATGTTGCCTTGTTTGTATCTAGAATGGAATTATTAACTTGTTTTAGGAAAATAATGTTTACTGTTGCGAGCATTTTCATACTGTTTTTCATACTGTACATGCAGAATTCCCAATTAAATAAAGATGATTTTTTCCCACCTGAGTCAAATAATTGTTTATGTTAGGGACACATTCCACGCATTTATGTCCCCTTCAAAGTCTAACATTTCCGATTCCTCAGTCCCTCGGTTAGTCACAGTAAGAAGGAAATTTCAAATGGATTATGAATTTGGATAATAAGTTTCTAGATAATACTCTTGACAATGCCTCCAAAGAGAGGGACCATTCATATACATGGTTGACACGCCTCCTAGGAACTCCTAAAATATTGAAAACTCACCTAGAATATCCTAACAAAGTGGCTATTTTGATTTTTCTCCTAAAATCTTCATTAGACGAACCAAAAATACTTCCAACTGATATTTTCAGATATGCTTAAACTGATGCGAGGAATGATAAAAAATCTGTTTTGAATTTCGAATTTTGGTTGGTACCTGTTTAATTTCCTGTTTGATATCTGTTGTTCTGCAAAGCCTATTCCAAAGCTGGGCCCCCTCTCCTCTGTCCTGAAATGTTTCTTTCTCCACACAGCTTTTGTGGCTGTGTAAAAGGTAAGGACTGATTGGCCCAACCAACCAACCAACAAACCAATACATCTTAACTGACCCTATTTTACTGATAATCCCAGAAAACTATTAGAAAAATTGCCCCAAAACCTCCTATGGAATAGAGCACCAGAATGATATAAACCTCCACCCTAAATATATGTTCAAATTAATAAGCGTTTAGCGTCAACCCTGGAAATTTTGTTGACGAATTTGTTGAAAAGCGGCATAGAATGCCTTAATCATGGACTAAGTTGTATCAACTTATTTGTAAAGAATTAATAATAAGCGTCCACGATCAATCAAGCGTATCAAGTGTGGATTTTTTCCGGCAAAAATTAACGTCTATTACAAAGTCGAGAGTACATCCTTCCAATTTCGAAATCTGTTTTCTCTTATCTTGTTCTCACCCAGGTTTGTAATTTGTATTATTATTTTTTTTTAAATCAGGTTCCAATCGGTAACGTTGCTTTCTTTCCTGGCCATTTGATTCACACGAACGAAATCATGGTTTTGATCGGTGACAATTGGTTTGTGGAGCGATCTGCGAAACAAGCAATTGAAGTTATAGAACGAAGAATTAAAAGTGAGATGTACTTACAATTTACGTCCCTGTTCTTCTAAAGAGGTCTTTAGGGCCTATCAGAATAAGAATATATTTTTCAAAAATGGTCTATGGAAGATAAAGATTTTCAGAAATGGCTCATTGAAATAGTGGCATTTTATAAATTAGAAAATGCAATCATCTCAAAATGCAAAAAAAAGTTAGATGGGCCCTTTTCGAAGAACAGGGATGAATTTATTTATAATTTACGATTTATTTTTTTCTTCACAACGATTTCAAAGAAGACATTCATTGTTTAGATGATTAATGCAGTCCCTAAAAGAAACTTCGAGGTACTATTCTAGGGACAATTTACTTGGCAAAAAGTTGCGAGAATAATTGCTTTCTTACCATTTTTTCAACTTTTTCTACCGCAAAAGATTCTATCTTCTCCTAATTTTAATTTATATATAAAATTATGTCATAATGATGTCAAATGTTGAAAGAATGACGTCAATCTTATAGCTGTGTTGAGAAAAATTTGCAACTTTTGCAACATTTTCCCTGTACAATATTTTATTTATTTAAAGTAACCTTAATTGAATTTATTTCAGTGATCGAGAAACAATTAACCGATTACAAAAAAGAAGAAACGCGTATCAAAGACCAGAAGAATTATACTGATGAATTCTTGAATGTGAAAGAGGTATGTTACGTTAGTCTATCAAGCTAATGAAAATTATCTATTACGTGCAAAAAATGCTGACGGAAACCAATGTAATGATTTTTTAATTTTAAGTTTAAGAGAGTCTTAACCCTTGGTCGGGAAGAGAGGGGGGGTAAAACTACCCCCTCCCCCTGTACTAATTGTCGTTTGTATCAAAATCTGTTGGTGATAGATACTCGTGAGAAAAGATATGTGACTAAAATTTCTTCTTACACCTTCATGCCAATTTGTTAAGTGCAATTCCTTGTA
>JAUKPT010000836.1:4989-17512 GCA_032273505.1 Nanomia bijuga
TTTGTACACCCCCCCCCCCCACACTTTTCATCCCTTAGTGACGCCACTGAATACAGTAAATCAATTTGATGATTTGAATTGTTTTTTTTTTGTTTAGCTATCGGGAGGTGGATGTGCGCAACTTCACCACATCATGGAAAGATGGACTTGCATTCAATGCACTTATACATTATCACAGGTAAGAAATAGAGTAGAATTACTTTATCCTGTTGTGTATGAGCTAGTCAAAATGACCAGCGGTCAAGAAAAAAGCATTAAGAACTCGACAAGAAAACAAAACAAAAATCGAGAATGAGTTGAGTAAAATCAACTCCCATTTCCCTCCCTCCCTATATCCCCTACCCCCAACTCCAACCCGGTCGTCCTTCATATGTTTGCTAACCACTTTTACTTGTGGTCTAAATAAACATAATTTAGCTCATCTTCTTCAAGTACCCGATAAAATGTTAAAAAAAACTTAAAAGACGGGGCCCGGTCGTAGCAGAGTTAATGAAATAAAGCGGTTTTTAGTCATGTTAACAAATAGTTAGCACAGATTTTTATTTTTGCAATAAAATCTTTCCATTTCACGGATTTTTTTAGTTTCTTTTGGCGCATAGAAGATATAGTTACTTAGTCAGGTATGGTAGGTAAAAAAAGTTTGTGAAAAGAATTTAAAGGTGAAAAAAATGAAGAAGAAAATTTACGACTCATAGAACCGCTGACTTTTGCAGCCCAAAAATAATTCAAGCCCTATCAATTCAGCATAAAATTATTACCACTTTTTTTATAAATTTTAAATAACGGGCCCATGAACACACCAAGGTCGAGTTATTAGTCATGTTATTCCTATGAATATCGCAGCAGCAAAGTAAAGTTTATGACAGCAAAATCGTTTTTAGTGATTGTAGCTATCAAGAGATTTCACATTAATTATAGGCAGTTGGTATGTGAGTGCTCTCTCATTTAAAATCATTAAATGTTTGTTTATCAATCAGTTAATAGGCATGTAAGAATATCGGCTTAGTTTAGCCCTATAAACAGCTTTTACCTCATTGGAATTTCAGACGGCCTATAGCAAGAAGAGTATTCCCCAATATCTGATAAGATAAGCTACTAGAGATATCAAATGTAGTTGCCAAGGGAAGATCAATAATGACAGCTGATTGAAGTGCTACATTATCACATATTTAGCCTTTTCACAAGTTTTCACTTTTTTATTTTGCTCGAATGAGCCTGAGGCGTGAAATTTGTTACCCAGAGGTTGTCTACAAATTAACTTCTTCATCTTATTCGATTGGCTCACTTAAAAAACCTATTGACAGTTTTTATTTTGACAAAATATCAAATTATGACATTTTCATTAAAACCAATCAGATTAATGATGACATACTTTTTAACCAATAAAATGGCAAGTTTATCTATGTTTTGTAGACAAATCCTCATTTTTCATACAGTCTTTCATTCAACACTTGATCAAACATTTTGACATGTCAATAGATCAAGTGGTGCTCGTCTTTACAATGCATAGAATTGTGTCGAAATGAAGCGTTTTTATCATATAATTACTTTTGGTTACTATAACATTTTAAATTAAACTTACTAATAAAACCTCAACATAAAGGAAACAAAAGAACATAAGAATTATGATTAGCAAACTTGGTGGAATCATAGTCTGAGAACCCACGCCAGTTTAAGAAAATTGAGGAACTATTCCTAATCCCTGAAAAATTGTACTCTTGATTTGCATTAAATTCCTTCACCTTTATCTTTCAGAGCCATGATAATTTTCTCTATTCCCCCCACCCCCATAAGATGTGTCACGAAGACTCACGTAGATGGACAGCGCCCAAGTCTTAACTACGGTGCCTTCTATTGAAAATTTTGATAAGGAATTGATCATACACTGAAACGAGCCAATATCCTATCCGAGGAAAATAGCTCCTTTTGTTGAGGAATCTTTTGGATACTAGAAATTTAGGATCGAGGAAGAAATTACACTTTCTCAGACTGTGGGTGGAATACTCAATTACGAACAGGCACAAGCAACCTGGTTTGATGACCCACGCTGTAGAAAATGGAATATCAGAAGCCCTGCGACGATAGCTGCTGCTAATGTTTACTTAAGACTTGTATTCTGAATTATCATTTCAAAATTTAATCTAATTAGTTGAAAATTGCGTCATCAAGAATCTGATTGGTTCATTTAAAAATGTGACGGATTAAAGCCTTAGTAAAACTGAAAATTCTCATGAAATTGTTTTGTGAACCAATTAAAATCTTCATGAAGTCATATCACTCGACTAAGTTTCGAGCTGACTCCTTATTGTAACAGTCCTTCCCCTACACCTACTGTTATGTTTATAAAGTGAGAGTCGTGATGACTGTTTCCTTGCATCAAGTTTTATTTTGATTTCATAGTTAAATTCGTGTTGTCAACATTTATCTTATTCGAGAGTTGGGTATTGCTGAAAATAGACTTTGAGATAATGAACATTAATTTGTTTATGCTGATAAAGCGTAGGTGATTTTGTCAATAACTTGTTAACAAAATATGTCATGACTTGTTATGATTTTTTTTGAATTAGCCTGCACCTGGCTAATGTGATAATACTCGTTGTTATGACCTGATGGATATTTTTGTACCATTATTAGCATCATTTTACGACTTTGTTAGACTTATCTTGTCTTATCTAATCTTGTCTTGTCGTCTGCTGGAGATCTGTTTGTATGGTATGGTTATTTGGATTATCTTCATTAAATTTAATTTTAATTAAGGTACAATGGTTTAAACATGTTATTTTGTCTTTATTTACAATTAAATTTCGCAACTTCTTCAGACTTAATGTTCTTTTAGCCAAAAATCGTTATACCAACACGCCAAATAAGTAATTTAGTACCCTTTTTGAAGTAACCTTTTTGGACGGAACACCACCCTATTTCTAAAGTTTCAGCATCCGCCAACATGATATGATAGTCATTCAAGCTAGTATCGATGTTGTAAAAAGTTGTAAGATTTTTTGCTCTTGACTTTCAAATGATCTTTGCTACCCAGAAAATGTTTGAAGTTACTGCGATAAGGATGTGTTTTGGTTGATCTTTCCGTGAAATATTCGAGGGAAAATCTTTTTATAGGTCGACATAACGAAGTTGTTCAGAACAAAAATTGTCACCAGAGAAAGCGACAAATACCAACAAACAGACAAACCTAAAAAAAAAATCAAATCTTTAATACCCCTCAGTCTCAGGCAGACATATTCTTCTTCTATACGCTTGTAATAGTAAAATACTTTAATAGTGATCTATCTATTCGGGCAAAAGTGAAGAGAATTTAAAGAAATTAGAAACGTTTTTTCATTCCGTGGGATCTGATTTGTCTCTGCTTACCGCGACCACCATCGCAGTATCGCACACTTTCTGCTACTGATCTTTGTTGTTTATCACGTTCTTTCATTCTTCATTGTTGTACATCTTTTTAGCGATGACAACATTTTAATTAGTTTAAGATCAGCCTCAAGTGAGCGAGAAGGAGGACCCCCTGGTGAGCCTTCATGTAGGGGGTTCGTTTTTTCGTCTATTTCTTCTACTTAAAATGATCATGGTTGAACTGTTTCACATCATATTTGTCCAACTCTTCATTCTGGATGGTTAATGATGAGTTTTGGAAGTGTCATGACCTGGTTGGATGATTGGTTGATGTCACCATTTGTAAACCAATGAATCTTCAAGATGTAACTTTCAACCAATCAAACCAACCCTTAAAATAATTTTCAAAACTCAATCGGAGGAAATATCTGAGGGACTTAGATTTGGGTCAGATATTATCCGATGGTGTAGAAAATTCAAAAAAAAATTGACTCCCACTCCTTCCTTCCCTCACTGCATTCATTTTACTGTTTAGACTAGCGGTTCCATTAAAAATAAATGCTACATGATTGTAAATGATATATTCCCTTTTACTGAGGGCATAACAATAAAAAGTGAATGAAAATAAAAGAACGATGAAGTAAAACAACAATTTATAATCTATTACAACTACATGCTATTCTTCGTAATAGAAAGAGAGCTCACTGCTATATAAGAGGAGAACTCCAGAGAGTAGCTGAAGCAGATGGAATTTGAGGAAAAAGATGGGTCAGATATTTGATTCATGTGGACAAAAAACGGGTCGGATAAAATGTCTGGTGGGAATCAGATATCTGATATCTGGCCTCTATTTTAAGCCTTGAATTATTCGCTTGTTTTTTGTTTTTTTTATTGTTAATATTCGATTTGTACCGTAGTATACTTTATATACTGTTCCTATGGTAACAAAAGTTATAATTATTTTGTAATTTTACGAACATTTTATTAAGACCACTGAAGATGGCATCCAAAATGCTGAAAGTAACAGTGCTTTATAAAATTAAACACACCTCAATGAAACTTAGAAATGTTTTTACTTCCACTTATTATCATAGTACAAATCCATTATCATTGTATTTTAATCATTAGAGAAAGAATGCTAGAAATAGAAATAAGCGGATGCATGAAGAAAGAAAATAGCAAATTAAAACAGATGGTCAGCTTATACCTAAACAACTCAGGTCACAGATTCTAAATTAAATTATCAAACAAGACTCAAGAAAAAGAACTTAATCGATTAATGTGGTCTAACTTGCTAAATGATGAAGAAAATGTGTCCTACTACTATAATGAAGCTAACAACTTCTTGGCGTGAAGAGTGAAGAGTGAAACAATTCAATAACATTTCATGAGGATCAACAATACGTCACTGTTAGGAACCTAATCAAACGATAAGAAATTCTCTCAATATTCCACACAGGGTGTTCGAAAAGAACTGAGGAATAAATTGCAACAGAAACAGAAAGAAACCTTCAAAGCAATTCAGGAAAAGTAATGAGTCATAAGTCCCCGATCACACCAGCCTTATTTTTCTAGGAAAAGGCTGAATAACTCGAAAATACCATGAAAGTTGATATTGTTTTGTGTGCCTCCTACAGAAATAGAACATTGCATAATGAATTTAGCTTGCAACATCCTTCCAAAGATTCATTATAAAACAACAACAAACATATTCTCTCTTTTTCAACTTTGTACTCCTCCAGTAGAGTTAGCAGCAAGAATTGGTTGGAAATCAGAAGAAGCATATCCAAGCATGCATGGATTTGATATAAACTTAATCAATACATAAATTTCAATGTAAATGTGACTGGTCTATTTGAAGTGTTTCATTCTTTCATTCTTAAGATTAAATGAATGGTAAAAGACATGAATTATGTAGAGGGAACTTTCAAGTAATGTTGTTACTACTATAAACATATATGTTTTGACTGTGTTATAAATGAATATGATTTATGCTTATAACATGAAACATGTAAAATCATACTTAAGATGAAAATCGATTGATCATGTCAACTACGAAAGTAGTTGTGTTTTTCTTTGTATTTTCTTTTCCGTCTTTGTCTTTGTATTACATTTATTTTATTTCATTTACGTGTTCGTTGTAAATATCTACGAAATTGCTGTTTATGACTTTCTTTTATGTCATGGCAGTTAGCATGCTGTTTTCTAAAAAACAACTAAAAAAACACAACAAAACTACGAAAATATGCCCATTTTTAGTCTAACTATGATAAAAAAAGTATATTTTAGATTAATAATCATTATCATTGAGTTCATAGCCTACTCAATCTGTGTTTGATAACTGATTGTGCCAATAATAGTGAACTTTATAATTCAATTCTGCAGAATAATTAAACTGAATGTTACTACTATATGCTGATTACCACCAATTGAGTATTTTCTAATCAGACATTAGAAAGAGCTTTGGATGTCCCATCTTAGATCGAACATACCTCTTTAAAAAAATCTCATTTTTTGAAAAAAATGCAGAGAAACATGGCATTGTTTTAGTCCATTCAGAAAAATATCTCTTGCTCAAAACAATAAGAAAATAGGCATCAAATTGAAGAGGACAAAAATAGATCAATAGATCTCGTCTTTGCCGCGGGCTATTAATTTCTTCCCTTGGGCCGATAATAGCCAAATTGCCCTCATGCGATTACGAGTACATATCTATACAGTACATATACTAGTGCAGAACTTTTATCGTTATAATAACGTTATAAAGTTTTATACTATCTAGGCTATTAGCTACACAAGCTAATTAGCTAGATGGATGGTGAAAAAAACGAATCATAACTTGTTTATATCCTTTTTCAATGTTTTCAGTAGCGGTATGCAGTAGCGGTAACATGAAAAGTCAATTTGTCAATTTGTCGATCTTGTCAATTCTTTGGTACAAGGACAAGACATTATGTTTTAACGGAAAAGGAAATGAAATGGTATATTTAAATAAAACTACAGTATTTCCTATTGTTTACTCCACTATGAACTGGCACTTACATATAAAACAATCTAGCCATCAAGGCTGAAACCTTAATAACACTGACTTTGAAAAGAATTAAATGGCTTCATTATGTATTTGATATGCATTAGATATGCATTGTGTAGATTGTAAGTTATGAAAAAATAATAGACAGTATGATGAACCTTCCCCTCGGAACAACATGTATAATATCAACATCATTAATATCAGTATTATTAATACAGAAATATTAAAAATATCTTTTTATAGTAACCAAGACAACACGTCAAGAGCTAATGGTAATTGACATCACTTTCGATCTTAAACTTTCAATACAGGTTTGGTTAATAACATGCTGTGAACTTATATGTATCCATCGACATTTGTTCAAATACATCTTACTGTATACTGAGTGATGAGCACAGTAAGGCTTTGTACTCACTTACAAGAACGTTTTTATAAATCTGGTCCACTGCCAAGATGAGGGGACTTTTTTGAAGCCAGGTAATTTGGGGGGAAGATACCATATACAAAATGGCTCACGTGTTGAGGAGATAAAAAGCTATAGAGGCACCTTTCATTATCTTGGGCTCGTTTCAATCCTTCGACAAACTAAGCTGTTCAAAGTCACTAAACTTGTATGACTTGTAGTGTCGCTTAGAGCATTAAGACTTTACAAAGATCTTATTAAGACCCCTATTTTCTAAAAATAAGACAAAAAGACACATTTTCACATATATAAGACTTAACATAATAATGAAAGTTAGTATCAAGTTAATAAAAACCTGAAAGGTTAAGGGCACGTTTTTTTAATGTTCCAAAATTTGGTGGGTTATCTAACCAGCTCTTATCAAAAGCCATCTTGTATTAGGCATTAAAATTTTGCTGGATGGTTAGCTTAAAGGGCTAAATTTTATGCTACAAGAAGTCTCATTATAATGGAAAGCAATAGATATGATCAATTGGTTTGCGGGCAAAATAGGAACCAAAAGTTAGCATTTTTAGAGGAGGTGATTTTTAGCATTAGCAAAGGTCTGTCTATATCCTAATGAATATTAATTTTCTTATTTATGATACTTTGCATATGGTGAATCAACTCTTTGATGGCATTTTAGGAGCCACAACATCCATCTTTATTGTTATTTGGGCTCTATACAGAGCCATTTATTAGCAATGGTCAGCAAAATAAAAAATGGGCCATATAATGAGCCAAACTATTGTAATGAGCTACTTTTTAGATGGAAATAATTTGTGTGTACTCATACATCACAGCCAGTCTAAAGAAAGTGCTATTCATTTTATGAGCTTTCTTTCAGCATAAATTTTTCCAAGATCAGAGGATTACTATAGATTCATTATATCTAATGAGTAGGCATTTTCAGTAAAAATAATTTATTTTATCCAGATATGATCTTAACTTACCACTTTTCTCAGAAGTATTATTTTTCTCCTTCTTGGAGGTTATTTGGGGCATAAAAAAGGGTTCAATATTAGCATCAATGCTAAATTAGTAGTTGTTAGCAGTTTGTGACTCAATTTCAAGGCCAATAGTTATTTGTAAGACTAGATCAATTAGACACCAACCATGTACCTTCCCAATATCTTTTTGTTGCAATATTAAGTTCTAGGGGTAAAGATGGAGCTAAAAATTGCTAATTATAAATTTGAGTTTTCTCACGAAGAAAAAATTTACGAACATTAATCTGCAATAACAATGCTAATAATTGCCTCATTGACTGCCCTGTGAACCATTTAATTGGTAAATGTATGTTAATGACAAAAGTACTTTTTTTTAATTCTCTGGAATGTTAATTTCAAGCTCCTGTATGAGCCCAATAACAACTTTTATGCTCTAATACTATTAAATTGTTAATGGAGCTTACTAGCATAAATCTATACTGAAGCCCCTACCATGTTTGATCTTTTTTGAGTACAAAAATGTAATTTCAAGACATAAATTTTAGGGCTAATTTGGGCTAATTAAGCTCTGTACTGACCCCAAGAACTCTTGAATCATGGCCATATAGCCAAGAGAGCTTCTTTAAGCAGATATGATGTGGACTAATGTGAAAATCAGTATAGAAACAAGAGAAAGAAAAAAATTACAAAAACACTAAAATGCTAAAAAATGGCTCATAGCTTGCCCCTGTAAGAATATTTTTGCATTAAAAGTGACTTTCATGACTCATATCGACCACCCAAAGAACCTTGGATAGGTTAAAACTGCTAAAAATGGCCCAATCAAAAAAAGTTTTTTCAAAACATTTCAATTTTGGAACATTAAAAAAACGTGTCCATAACCTAAATAAGATGGGTCGGCTGAAATATTTAATAAAAGTCTTATTGTGTAAGATAAATGCTGAAATGGTCAGATAATATCCAATATCAGATAATTTTTAGCTCCAGACAGGATCTCTTTAAACAGGTTGAAGGGGTGGTAGAGGGTGAGAGGTGGAGAGCAGGATGCCACGTAGTTTATGTAGTATATTTACTATGTGCACTATATGTACCATGTGTACTGTATGTATTATTTGTACTATTTGTACTATATGTACTATATGTACTATATGTACTATATGTATTATAAGTACTATTTGGAAAATTTTAACTTACTCCAGATACAATAACAACCCAAGGGTAGTTAAGGAAGAAAATTGAAACATTTTTTGTTATTGTAGTTAAAACAAGATTGCGAGTATAGTTTATTCAGTTACTCTTCGAACTAAAATTAAAAAATAAGGGTTTCCTTCATTATTAGTGGCAAATTGACAAATGTTACTGCGGTTTGCAAACTTAATGTACCTCTGAGGTACATGATTTAGTGGCAGAACTGCAAAACTGGTACTGTGTTTAAGCCTTGTTTATAGTTTTGCTTTAGGGTTATAGCTGCTTCTTGCTATTTTTTGTATCATTTTTGCTTCTAATTTGTCTGATAAAACTCATCCTTTTTCATCTTTTCAGATCTCATGCAACAGTTGATTTTATGGATTATCATTTTTTGTTGATGAAAAACTTTTTTTTAGAAGTTTACACTTTAGTTACTCAGTTACACACATGTGTTTTTCTCAGAATAACACACTGAAATAAACATCTTGCTGACAATATATTCTTTTGGCTCAGGACGAGTTAGTCACACAAAAGAGTGAAAGTGAACTACATGCTATTGAGTAGCTTTTGCAATTCGTCACCTTTTCGTCACTTTTTGTTGTCGACTTTGGTAAACAACAAATTGATTTTATAAAATGTTTTGTATACCATCATCATGATGTTCACATGTATCAGAAAAGTTTATGACAAATTGGACTTCCCATGACTAAAAGCAGACATCGGAAATAACCTAGAGGATAATTAATATACAAATGACCAACGATGAAATGTTTCGTAAATAATTCAGCCAAGTCAGGCGAGTTAGTTAACATTTTTTTGAGGCTGAATTATTTGCGATAACAACATTTCTGAGTTGGTTATTGCTGTTATCATCCGATACACAAGTAAAATTATTAGAGGCATGACCAGCTTTAGATAAGGCCCAATATGTCACCGACAGATTTCTAAAACATGGGGTTAAAGAAAAGCCTTAATCTCAAAACTTTAGACACGTTATCTTTGATGGATTAGTAAACATTTGAGTTGATGAAAAATAAATTTATAAAAAATTGGGTTAAAAGGTTAAAACATGCAGAAAATTATTATTTTTGGACAATTTTCTCAGGATGTAATGATCGTCATAAAATGTATCTTATTACAAAATGGCACGTCTCTATCATTTTTCGTTCTTCCGTTATCTTTCAAAGAAGACAAATTCAACTCATCTTTCTTAAAACTAAGGTACTAAGGGGCTGAGATAAAATTTTATATTAGTCTGATTTTACATCACAAATGAGCTTGTGGTATAATAGAGATCAACTTTACCTCTCGTTGGTGCGATCCGGGATCGATTCCTGCTCGTGCCATCAATTTCTCTCTTCGGTTTAGCGGTATGAGTACAACCATTCGGAGACATCATATGATGTGAATTTATCATAACTATATCGCAAGTCAACCGGGTCCACCCATGCCATGTGAGGGAAATTGGTTAGTCAGTTGGTACTGATTTAAGTCATGGTCTCGATTAGCCCGATAACGGATTTGCAAGACTGTTCCATTTCGAAAGTTTGATTTGTGACTAAAATATTTATTTCAACCGTACTTAATCGTACTTTTCTTTTTTCATTTTCTCAAGATGTCTTTGTGAATTTTTTAAACAATTTTATGTGGCATGGCGAAGGATACCTTCTTACACTGTGCCGAATTAGAATAAAAACTGAATAACTCTTCATGGTTTTCTGAGCACTTCAATAAAAGCATTAAAAATGGGGAAAACACCACGAAGAAGGTAGCGGATTTTTTTTGGAAAATTTTTGAGCAATCTACATGCTATTACCTGCATTCCCTGAAAATTGCTAGTCCATAGCGTACATAAAAGCCGAGATATGATAGTTCAAAGAAAAAAGACATGAAAAACTGGCCTAGGATAATTTTATCGTGGACCTCGAGTTGAAAGTCCGTTTAGTATAGTAGTCTGTGGCAAGACTGCATACCTTGCCTTACCTCACCTCAATCATAGCCTAGTTAGTTCTTCCAGAATACAGAATAAATTTTTCCTGGATTTCGCACGCCTATTTTTTGTTTCATTTCGTTTCTTGCTTTAGACAGTATGCCTGCTGTTTATTATTGCTTTGGGTCTTACGTTTGGTTTCTGTATTTCATAATACAGATTTTACAATATACAGGCATGTACAGGTTTTACCATAGTTTCTCATAGATTTACATATTTCAGAAGATTGAAATTTACTAGGTCGTATTTTATTCTACAATAATGTTGATGATATCTTTTCTCAAAAATAACTGATCAAAAAGAAAAGAGAATTTTCTTTTTTTTCTGGACGACACAAAATTTCGAAATTCTGCTTTTTCTCTCAAAAAAATCAAATCAAAAATAGAGAAAAGCAAATTCTTTTTTTTCCGAACGACGCCGTAATTTTGAAATTCTATCAGACGGAAAATATGGCATCTACTAAAGTCCGTTTTAAAATAGCTGTCGCGTATTTGTTTTGTTTTATTTTGGATATATTACACACTTTTCCATATTTTTTCAATTTTTTTATTTGATATGAAAGATGCAATGTTCAATATGGTAGCGACCTTTCTGTCAACTCTTTTGAATCATTTTGTGAGAGGCAGATAAAGTAACAAGACGATTGACTGTGAAATAACAATGAATAAGAAAGAAAAATGAAGAAAAATTGTTTTTTAGCTATATTCCTAATTTTCTAAAAATTAACAAAAACTAAAAATCAAATACTCGTAAAATCTGTCCCAGCCCTCCTAAACTTGTCACGTGACATCTTACCATGACCATTACTCGAACCAGATATGACTACTGACTCGACAGTATGGTTCGATATGATACTTGTACTCGTGGTTTTGGCTGTTCGAAAAGCACTAAACACGTGTTTCGTCATGGTTCGTTTCACTTTATTCTGCATTTTAGCGTAGATGAATGGATTCCCAGTAGAGTTAAACTGAGACAGTGTGTAAAATGCATAATGAAGTGAACTGAAAAACTCGTAGTTCTCAAAGTACGTGTTCTGATCGAACGTGCCGTAATACGAAAACAAAAACTGCAAAACCATATATGGTGTTGTTAGGACGAAAAATAATATTGCTATGCAACCGAACATTATCGTTATTGCTTTGTATTGTTTTCGTCGTTTTTCTTGCAGTCTTTTATCGTCGCCGGGGACGTCTTTTTGCGACAATTTGTAAATCGCCGTCGTATAGATCACTATTAGAAGAACGACTGGTAGAAAACAACTTACACCTGTGTAAACAGAGTAATATGTAAACGTTTGTATGGCTCGCCATTTAAAGGCCCAGCACACATTGCCGTTTACTTCTTGTGCGTACATGTATGGTGTGACTATACCGATAGAGAGGATCCACACCACGAGGTTGAGAAGGATTGAGCTTTTAGCGGACCGCCGGATGGTTCTCACACTACCAATGACCCTAAAATGAGAAGAGGGGGTGTTAGAAAAGAAAAAAACTATTAGCCAGATTATACTAGATATACTTAAATATTCATGACCCTCCTATTCAAAAAATATACATGATCAAACACGCACAGATAGA
>JAUKPT010000837.1:0-17505 GCA_032273505.1 Nanomia bijuga
CCTATATAAACTGCATTCCCAAGGGCATTTCTAAGACTTAGAGCCTCAGCTTCTAATGTATTGTCCACAACTCTTTTAATTTTACTTGAGCACCAATCCATACTGGTCCAGAAGTCTATAATATTTCGATTTTCTTCGATTTTTTTATCTTCCTTGATTTTTATCGATTTTCTTTGATTTTCCTATATACTTCTCTCTACGCTAAGAATAAAAGGTTCCCCCTTTGAGTAAAATCGATCGATTTTCTTCGATTTTGTTCAATTTTCTTCAATTTTCTTCGATTTTCTTTGATTTTCTTCGATTTTCTTATTCCATTTTAACTTTTTGCTGGCTTGTGCAAGAACATTTCTTTCTTTTTACCCAATTTTGCCAATCACAAAATGTCTCCTCCAACCGCACGACAAATTTGATATTCTGGCAAATTTAGTAATTCAACAAAATTGTTGATTTGAAAAATTCTACATTCTTTTTATTTCATTTGGAATAAAAGTTGAAGTAGCTTTGAAAAATTAAAGAATTTTGTCAGATGTGGCATTTTTGAAATTAAATTTCATGAAAAATTTCTCCACTTGATTATGAAACACAGAAGATTAATAACACAAATTTAAACAAAAGTAGAACAGCATTTATTTTCAACGCAAAAACGTGTTCTACATAATCGTAATGATTATCATAAATTAAAAAAATACTGATTTGCAATCGTAAAATTAAAACACAATTTACAATTTATGTCTATCTAAAAAACAAAAATGTAAGATTATAAGTCTCTACCCTGTATTCTGTAAATTGTATTATATTTACTCTCCAGGGAAAAATATTTCGAATTTTTTTTGTTCGATCATGCAGAATCCAAAAAAAAACATAAGTAGAACGCGTAAGCAAGAGGTTCATTTGTGTCGCAAATTTAAGTTGGTTATGTTGTTAAAAGTAGAATTAAATGCCATAAAATATTATGATCAATCATTGTTTAAATAAATTTTTATAACCTTTGCATTTTGTGGTAAATTATCAAACGATTTAGTATTGAATGGCATTATAATTATTTGGCAATAGAATTATTCAGTTATATGCAACAAATGATACGAATCAAAAAAATGAAATTGGTAAACAATAATCATAAATTAATACTCAAGATAAAAGTTTGCATATCGTAGACAAAAAAAATGATAAAGATGAATAAAACAGAAATATCGAATTCGATATTTTTGTTTTATTCGTCTTTATCATTTTTTTTCGAATACGTACGATAGCTATCAAATTAATGATCTCAACAAGAATGTTATTGTATGGAAGAGTAGTGCATCTTAAATTTAATAAACATCATCAATCAGTTTAGCTTCTGTCAGTAACAACACTAATCAGAACTCAAGAAAAATAAGAAAACATGAAAGTCTCGAATTGGATAAAAATATTGTTTTTGTATGGAAGAGCTAAACTGATGTTTATGAAATTTAAGATATGTTTAGCTTCTGATCAGTAACAACACTAAACAAAACTCAAATAAAATAAGAAAACATGAAATCGCGAATTGGATCAATATTGTCACAGTTTATTGGTGATGTCAACTAGTTGACTTGAATTACTTATTTCATTGACGTACATCATAGAAGGAAGAACTGTGTCTTTATTTAACGATGATGGACCAGAAGACAAAGTAATCGACGAGCAGCCATTATTCAATCTAAACGGCAAAGCATCATCAAAATCAGGAGTTGCGGAAACCGCGTTATTTACACAAATCTTTGGCTTCTTTCTGGGTGCCTGGTTCTCTTTGTTAACAGCTTCAGATAGCATCGATAATGATACTCCTAACTGCGTCAAATGGCCATGCATTTCTTCGTTTTTTGATATAAGACTACAAATCATCATGCAAAATAAAAGTACTTCTTGATTGCCAGTATCCAATAGAGAAAGATTGTAATAAGTTCATTGCTTTTATAACTCTACTTATACTGGTCTTTGCGCCTAACATTTTATAGTTGTTCAAAAATCGAGCATCCAATGTTTTGCCACCAGAAAGCAAGACTTTTTTTTGAGTCGCTAGAGGAATCTATTATGATGTGATTAGCAGACGATATTGATGAAAATGATGGTGATGTTGTTGAAGAAAACGATGTTGAATTCGATGGTGTTGTTAAAGAAAATGATGTTGAAGTCGATGATGAAGATGTCGATGTTGATGTCGAGGAATCAAGGATTCCAGGAATGGGACTTTCGAAGTCGAATGTGAACAACTCAATATCTTGAAGAAGAAGATTTTGTGCCAACGAATACGTTACAATCGATAAGGCGTTTTGAAGAGCCATTAACGACAAGGGCACTCTTAATCCATCATTGTTGTCGTCATTATTGTGATCTTCATCAAAATTTGGTACATTGCCAATAAAAAGCGATTCCTGTTCGTATATCAAAACCTCGTCGATGTTCCATTCCAAAAAGAACGCGTTTAATAATCCTGCAAGACGTAGAATATGACCCATAGATTTGCTTACAAAAGTTATTGCATCTTGGTAGGCCAGTTGGTACTCATGAAGCTGGATTCATTCCTTGCACTGTTGGTAATACTGGCTGAATAGATTGGCTGCTTTAGATTCAGTTTTTAGTATATGTTTAACTTCACGATTTTGGTAATTTTTTCTCATCGACTTTAATTTAGTTTTGAATATATCATCATTGTAACTTTCATTTTCTCCTTTCCTCAACAGGTCAAATGGTGTATGTACAGGCTCCAACATAAGTATCAAAAATCGTGGGATCAGTCCTGATTGCATTTGATCAGCATTCGTAAAGAGCGATAAGATGTGGGCTACTTGCGTAAACCCCCCAAGCGCTAACCTCGTGCGTTCCAGTGAAAATTTTGTACTCTTTGCCCCAGAAGTACCATGATCCCATTCACCACCATCATACAAGGATAATAGGGTGTTTTCATCACGTGATGATCGCTTTTGGTAAAATCCTAATTGGGCAAAAAATTTATCAAAGCGTTGATAAATGAGTGAATTGCACTTTTTCTTGTGCCGCTTGAAGAGTGGATAAGCGGCCACACAATAATTGGTTCTTTCCACATTGTGTCCTCTACCTCTGTTTTACTGTATCCCATTAAGTACTGGATGGGAATCCATAACCCTGCAAAAATTACAAGCCAAGAGACTGACATGCAACGTCCTAGTTCCTGCAGTTGTATAAGTAAGGATGGCGGCATGGATTCTTTGATTCTTTCAGTAGAAAACTTTGCTGCTTTTTCTATTCTAGCATCCATATCAAAATTGAAATTTACAACTATCAGCAATACTTAAAGCCGTTTGTTTTGATTTGCTTTCACTTTCTGTTTGATTTGTTTTGATCGTCTCTATTGACATCAAATGCAATGTTTTCATTTTATGACAAACGCTTCAATGACATCACTGTGATGCAAGATCTTAATTTCTAGGATCATTGTTCGGGCTTCAAATATATAGTGTTTCCTTATATATCTTTGTCCTATGGATGAGAGGTGGGGGATGAATAAAATGGTAAAATGGAGATTAAAAAACTGAGATTTGGAAAAAAAACGGTAATTGAAATCCCTGATATGAAGTTTTTGGATTTTCTATCTAAGAAAGTTTTCTTTTTGATACTTTTTGTAATTTTTTTGCTGAGAAATTTAAAAAAATGACTAGCAAAGATTATCATAAGAAAAACCCGATAAAAATTTTCTGTATCATAAATCATACATATACCTTGAAGATGTTTTTTTTCTTCCGGAAAATGATGGAAAGGATAGAGTTTACGGTATATTTTTTGAGACAATTTTGCGAAAATGAAAGCGTTTAATTATATTATTTTATCAATTTGATACTTCAAAAATTAGTCATTATTAGAATGGGACTGGTAGAATACTACAAATCCGCAAATATCTTTTTTTTTTATTTAGCAGTTTGAATTATAGTGAATCATTACCTTTCGAATAGATTTGCAGATGAAATTTCCTAAATACTTTTCCAGCAATTAGCAACTGTAAATACTCTAGCAGGATCCCCCGGGGTGGTGCATAGATAAGCTATTTTTTCGCAAAACAGGGCAATAAAAAGGTGATGCAGTGAAAAAAAGTTCTAAAAAACGCGCCGAAATTGGTAATTTTCATATACTTTTTCAGTAAAATGTTGAAAGATTTTCTAAATTTTCCGAATGGGGCATAAATAAGCAAAACTGGCCAGAATATTCACCATTGGCGATCTGTTAGATTTCTTTGAAGTAAATATGTATACTCTCAATGCATTATAATTTGAATTGTTTGACGGTTTGAAAAATTTTAGGAAAAATGCGTCCAATTTTATCAACCAAGAAATTTAAAAAAACAGTCAACTTCAGCTTCTTGTCATAAAACGAGATTAGCAGAAATTCTTAAATATGATGGTGCGTTGAATAAACCCGCAAATAAATTTCTAAAAAAAAGATCAGTTTCCAGTTCTAAATTAGCAATATTTTTTGTGACGTCAGT
This sequence comes from Nanomia bijuga, assembly GCA_032273505.1. NCBI lineage: Eukaryota > Metazoa > Cnidaria > Hydrozoa > Siphonophorae > Agalmatidae > Nanomia > Nanomia bijuga. The sequence continues at coordinate 4,481 of JAUKPT010000837.1, forward strand.
GTTTTTGAAATTTCCTCTAGAAACAATTAAATTTTCGTTATTTTGTATCTTATGCTTTAAAACGAATCCACCCCTCGTTGTTGGAGGGGGGCTTTTTGAGACAATTATTTGCCTTATTTTTTCAAAGTATCCTTTTTTCTGACCCCTTTTCAAATACAGTGACTGCGCCTGCTATGTAAGATACATTTGATAGTTTAATGAACACAAATTTTCTAAAAAAATAAAAAAACAACAAATTTACATCTACATTATTCTATTAGTAAAGTAGTCAACGTTTAATCAAGTAAAATGGTGAAAAGAACTAGATTTAAGTGCGAATTGAATACATCGGCAAGAAATTTTCACGAGATATTGGCGTGATAGAAATTTGCGCGGAAGAAATTTTCACAGATGATATTTTCCCGAATTTGACCCCTTTTCGCAAAAATTAAATTCCGAAACAAAATTCTGCGAAACAAAATTCTGCGAAACAAAATTCTGCGAAACACGTCAATCTTTCCATTCGCGAAAATAGATTCCACGAATTTCTTCATTTTGTTTTTTAGTGTATATATATATATATATATATGAGCATTCAAAGAAAACTAAAAAGAGAAAAGAATTCATGAAATTTGTCAAATCACGAAAATATCTACCGCTAGATTCGCTTATTTTTGACACTCCCATTCGCGAAAAATTCTTCTGCGAAAATGATCTCCCTCAAAAATTTCTTCCCTTAAGGTAATTCAGACTGCAAATATCTATCTTGATAAAGCCATATTATGACGATCAATCATATCAAGCATAAAGAAATTATACTTGCAACTTTTCATATATCTGAGAGCTGGAACAAAACCTTTCACCCATGAGAATATCTGTTCCATCACCTCCGTGTTGACATTTGTCAAGTATTTACTCGTGGCAGGATTCATATTCTTCTGACACCTGCATCAGTATGATTTCCAAAATGGAAACGGTCGATTTTCATTTCAAGTTTGCTTAGCTTTTGATAAACAGATCTACACTTAACATGCTTGCTTAAGTGACATGCGTCATCGTAGATTAGACATTGTGTATTATCATCGATAGATTGTAAATAATGTTCGATAACTTCAGCAACCTGAGATACCGATTCTCCACCAAAAATTTCAGAAATGGCAACTATTGTTCCACATGGTTTCGCCATGACTAGAAGACCGCCTGTTCTTTGATAGAATCGGGACTTGGTCTTTATTGTGTTACATGATGGATTTTCGCCGTCATCAATGGGTTTTATAAAGTATGCATTCGGATCTACTCTTAGAGAGGATCGCGGTAAGGTGAACATTTCGGATTTCGTTTGTACATTGATATAAGAGATTTCATTCAATACACACCGTTGTTCAATATTTACATCTATCGTAGAATCTTTGTACCTTTCAAAGAGCTCAACAAGTATACGTGGGAAATTTTCTCTTGGTTCAAAGGTGTGATCGTCAGAATTGAGCCATTTCACCTCGTAGAGATAAGTTTTGTCATGCCTCACTTTCTTTACTAATTTTTCAATGTGATATTCCCCATCTTTTAGGTCTTGGAATCCGTCAACAACACCGGGTTCTTCTACTTTCAAATGGTCAGAGCAAAATTGTGCTTTATTGACTGGGTCTTCATGGCAACCATTGCTCTTGCATACTTTGTTTTGCGTTTTCATGTTACCATCTATAACGAGACAATTGGCACAACCAGGTTTGTCGCATATATGACTTCCATACAATTCCTGAAATTTAGTGTATAGTATTGGGAATTGATTCCTGAGTGTATCTTCGATACCATTTTGAATTTGCAGCGGCTGCATATTATGGCGATTCATTTATTGCAAGTACGTGTATTTGAAATAGGCATCCGTTAACCGACGCTTATCTAGGAGATTATCACTCTGACTATACATGTGTTGCAAGTTGTAGGCAGCAGCTTTATCAATGAATGTTGTATGGCATTTTTGTTTTAGACAAATCAAACGATTTAGTAAGTCTAAGCTAAAAGATGATTATATGGTACTTACGAATATACCATAAGATTCCCAACCAGTGTAATATTGTCGAAGCTTGTCAGAGAAACTTTCAAAATATCCTGGATAATATGTGTGTTTGCAATGGGAACAATATTTGCTTATGATAGTAATCTTGATAGATCCCAGCACATCATCGTACAACATTGATTCAATACTCTTTTTCACATTCAATTTTTTGCTGCATGTCATGCATTTTGATTTCGTCGTGGCAAATAAAGATGGTACAGAGTAGCTTCTCCTGGTTTTGCTTCTTGATGTGAAATCTATTTTGTTTAGAAAGAGTTCATCCGCCTTATGCACTATGTAGTTCTGAGGAGAATCATTGGATGGTACGTCAAAATGAGCCTGTATTAAATGCTCGTGCTTTAAGAGATATTTTACGATTTGATCGTCACGTAGTAACTGAATGTTGTCCATCTTATTTTATCAATCGCAGTAGAATTCAGCCTTACTCTCGCATTATTCAGTTACGTTCTTATGTTATATAATATGTAATGGTATCCTACTCGAAAAAATCGATTAAAATCGAAGAAAATCGAAGAAAATCGAAGCGCTTTAGTTCCGAAAAACTTTAAAATTAACATAGACTAAGATTTACCGTCCAGCTTCACCTGAGATAAATGACTTTTCTTCTTCTTTTTAAATAATGAAAAAAACAAAAACAAGTCCACGTTTTCTGTTGATTTTAGTCCAAAAAACGAATGACGACCCGTTTCTGCAGGTCTAAGACATAAGAGGGGGTTATAAGGGTACCTTTAGGACGCCAGGACGCCAAAATAGACACCCTTAGGACGCATGGACGCCTAAATAAACATACCAATGTATAGTTAGCACCACCCGGAGATAAGTTTATCTCCTCGTGGTTCTAGACAGATTCGCAAAAATAATTATCGCAAAAATAAGTATCGCAAAAAATCTTATTACAAGATTTGATCACGCAAAAAATCAATACTGATAAGGTAGATGTGAAGATGTCAGACGCTTAGAGTATGCTAAGACACTGGACGCAAAAAAGAAAAAAAAAAGAAAAGAAAAGAAATGTCATATGACGCGGACGCTTATAGAAATAGGCCAAAAGACGCCAGACGCCAAACCTATAACTCCCCTACATTCAAAGGTGACGCTTAAATTCAAGGATAGCGCTCAAATTCAAGGATTGCGCTCAAATTCAAGGGGGCGCTCAAATTCAAGAAGGAAGGGTGTTCAAATTCAAAGGGGCGCTTATTCGAGTGGGCGCTTATTCGAGGAGGGAAATAGATAAGTTTTAGAAACCATATAATAGAGAAACATTGTCTCAGAAATATACAATAACATTTTTATTTGATAACAATCATACATTATTAAAAAAAACGTTTATACTCAAGGGGGAACCTTTTATTCTTAATGCAGAGAGAAGTATATAGGAAAATCGAACAAAATCGAAGAAAATTGATCGATTTTACTCAAGGGGGAACCTTTTATTCTTAATGCAGAGAGAAGTATATAGGAAAATCGAACAAAATCGAAGAAAATCGATGAAAATCGATCGATTTTACTCAAGGGGGAACCTTTTATTCTTAGTGCAGAGAGAAGTATATAGGAAAATCGAAGAAAATCGAAGAAAATCGAAGAAAATTGAAGAAAATTGAAGAAAATCGAAGAAAATCGATCGATTTTACTCAAGGGGGAACCTTTTATTAGTTGGTGAGGACTAACTCAAATCTCGTGGTGGTTTCATGCTGCTGACCTCACCATCAATTCCAACAAGAAAAGTAAAAGAATTTAGCCTATCAAACGGAAACTGCGAAATACTGACAGTAGAAATGATAACTATTAATATTGTAGTAATAGTAATTTATAGACCATCAGGCAAAAGTTATTCTCTAAAGAAATTTGCTGAAATACTAGGCATTGTCAGAAAGTGACTTTTGCAGAAGGGGAATGATTTACAACATACCTTACTCAGTGGATACGTCAATTTTAATAACAAAGTTGTCGAATGGGAAAAAGGCAACAATGTTTTAATACCCAACTTTACACATGGAACGTGTGACCTCAAAAGAGATTTTAGCCTGCTGCTCGACCTTGTGGAAGAATTCAATCTAGATCAAGTTGTTGACAAATTCACCCGAAAGTCCAGTGTGCTTGATCTTATCTTTACCAAAAACCCTAGATGCATTTCAGAATGCACAGTTAAAGAACTACAACATCTGTCAGACCACAAAATGGTATATAGCACCATACACGCAGTACACAATGTAAGCTTTGGTAGCAACGTTGAAGTCTTAACACCAAAACCTGGTATACCCCTCTTCGACCTAAAAAGTGGTGGCACAATTGAAGAACACAATTGGAATCATTCAATAAGAGGAAGTGTAAGTGTTGAAAAACTAAATGATACATTTAATACAATTAATATTAAGATACTAAATGCAGAACGAGTTAAGCTTGATAGGATACTTTCAAATGGAAGCACAATCATTGAGGACACAGCTAGATTTATGTCTATGATTGAATGGATCAAAAAGGAGATCAAACAGGATGAGAAACCGAGGACAGAAAGTGCAGCTATCAAAACTATCACAGGAAATGCCAAGGCCTTCTACCAATATGCCAATATTTTTCGCAAATCCAAATCCAAAATTGGGCCTTTGAAATCTGGCCTCATCTATCAATGTGGAGAAAAAGAAATGGATGATATACTTAGCAAACAATATGATTCGGAATTCTCCTGGCCAATAAATGAAAATTATCAATGTGCCCAAGCCTTGTGTAGCGGTCTTTGCAACATTGATCTCAACTCCGAGGAATTCGTAGAAGCCATGCTCAACATGAAGACCGATTCTGCTCCTGGTCCTGATGGTCTACCAGTCTTACTCTACAAAACCAACGCAAAGGCGGCTTCTCCAATCAAAGAAATATAGAGACGTTCTTTTGACTCAGGAAAAATGCAACATTACCCCCATTTTCAAGAGTGATGACAAAAGTGACCCTGCCAACTACTGACCTATATCACTTGCCAGTCTACACGTTTGTAACCGGTTGTAAACGGGTAGACTGGTAAGTCATATATGTCAGTAGTTGGCAGGGTCACTTGTGGCGAACATTATTTCAGTGATTGATTTAATTAAATTACGGGGATTCAGGAAATAGAACCCGGGTCGCTCCATTGAGAAACCTGGAACCTAACCACTGAGCCAATGCGCCAAAAAAAATTGTTTCCCTCGGTGATATGAAAAGTGTTTGTGACACCAGAGTTGTACGCACAGTAAATTGAACCCGATTTAAATCCGCCATGTTTGTGATCGTTATCAAATAATCACTACACGGTTTTTTTAAACCTCTGACCACCAAATAAGTAATAGTTCGAGTTAATAATTCAATTCGTTGAGTTTTAACTGGGGGTACCCTGTAAATTCTCGATTAAGCCCGAGGAGGTATATTGTCTGGTATGAGTTACTTTACTGTAAATTCTCAAAGTTAATGGTATTTATTTAGCATCACCAAAAACAGTCCTAAGAAAAATTCAATGTGGAAAACCTATTTTTGACAGGCTTTTTGGATCCATTCCAGTATAAAAAGGGCTCCCCTAGAAAAAAGTGCATTTTCGAAATGTTTAAATTGATAAATTGATTTAATAGCTGGATTGAGCATGAAAAATAGATTTAATTCATTTTTGAATTTGAACATTTTGAAAAGGCACTTTTTCTATGGGTGCCCCAGGCAGGAAGTTCCACAGGGATTCTCCTAGAATGGAATGGGCCAAAAAGCCCAAGAAAATAGGGTTTCCTTCCAAATTAAATTTTTATTTGACTTCGGCAAACCTTTTTACGACATCAAATCGTACACTTCCAGCGGTTATGAAATTTTAGGTAAAAATTTACGCACTTGATTATGAAATCTAAATAAATATTTATTGAGCTTTTATTTGGGATTTCGACGACGACCCGAGAAAATGTTGAACTGAAATATAGCTTATAGCTTTATTAAATAATTGTTTATTGTAAAAATCATGTTAACCAAGAGTTCTTTAGGAGAGCCATTTTCTTCTGAAGCAGGTATCAAGTGGTGACCAGTAAATGTAAATTACACAACAAATGAGGTGTATTTTCTGTGTAAGTGTTCTTCCAATTTTCCTCCATTGTTTTGTTATTATTTCATTTAAATGCAAAACAAATGATTTTTGTCATTTTGCGCAAACATTTTAATTTTTGCGCGGAAGACTTTGTTTATTATCATTAAGCAATTTTGCGCGGTGAAATGTTAATATAAGAAAAAGGAAAGTCAACTTTCTTCCTGAAGATAAAGTTGTTCATTTGCTTTTTTAAGAGCTAAAGATCTTTTATTTTGATTCATCAGATACCTTCACTATTTTTCTTTCTCATTAAGAACTAAGAGATTTTTAATCGCAGTAGTGGTCATGAAATAATTACCATTTGCAATATTTATTATTTATTAGATGAATGACAATGAGAATTACAGTGACCAAGTTTAAAAATACAAAAGAAAATCCTGCCACACCTAGTAAAAAATTTTTCCTTAACTCCTTAAGGTCATGATTTTACTGCCAATACACTATTGGTTGTTAAATTGCCCATTGTTTTATTTTGCCAAACAAAACTGGTGTTAAGTATTATTAATTAATAACTTGATTAAAATTAAAATAAGAGATTTCATTGATCTTTGTCCTTTACACTCACTAATCAAGGAAAAGATGACATTTGACCAAATGACTCAATAGAAGTGGATAGGCTGATAATGGAACAGACAACAATATTTCTAATTATCTGACTACTGCCTCTGTAGAGGTAGTTACCCATAATCGGACAGTCCAAAAAAATGATTTTGGTTAGTAGAAACGATGTAATAAAATATTTGCTAATAAGTAGTCAATCGTTATGTGGAAGAACTATCAAGCACTGGAGACTCTCTTCAGTGGCAGGTGTAATATTCTTGTGTAGCAATACTGTTGATTTTTGTCATGAAAAAACATGCACTCATTGATTGTATTTCTTAATTCTCATGTGGATGTTTACATTGTAGGAGGTATAGGAATCCTTAAAAACAATTTTAATGGTTTAGATTAGGAGGTTAATCACAAGCAAGACATACGTTTTTCTTAAAGTACTTTTGATCTTCATCATAATCGTTGTAAAATAACAATTTCACTAGCAATCAGAAATTTTGTTTGATACAATTAGAATTGATGAATGTCATTCTTATAAAACATAAAATCAATTTTGATATTGTGAAGAAAAAATAAAAGGAGAATTTAATTCCAGGCTTAGATATATAGCCACACACAATCACAATGTGATACTGATACCACACACAATCACAATGTGATACTGATACTGTGATCATTAACATTGATCTGTTCCTTGGTCCACTATTTACTTTTTGTGAAAATGTGTATGGTTGCACTCCTCTGAATTAAGGTTGGTACCCAGCAACTGCCGACCTGATTGCTGACTAAAACATATTTGAGGTCAGCATTTGAGTGCCATCATTTTTTTTATCCCTTTCTCAGCATTGATTACAAGAACTGGTGAATTATTCTGATCTAAAAATAAATCTTAACATTTCATTGTTTAAAAAAACATAATTCCCCTTTCTTATAGATCCCAAAGGAGTTACGTTGGAATATCTTTGGTTCCAAATTCCCTTATCATTTTTTTAATCTAAAGAATGTTTTTAAATTTGAATCAGTCCATTCTACACACTTTTTGTTTTTGTTTTTCAAAAAACCCTTTAGTGGAGTTTTTCAATAGAATACCACGCACAAATGTTTTTTAATTTCCTTTCCTTTACGTTCTATTTTTATTTTGTCTTCAAAAATCTATCTGAATGAGTCTGCATTCAGATTTCATTATTTCATTTCGCATCATGATATCCACATACATTTTTATTCCACACCATGTCAAGTAAAACTCAAAATGTAATATGAAGCACTGCTTGCCAACCTTTGTGAGCTTTTTTTGTATAGTAAAAGGGGGGGGGGTCTGTTATTTATGATTCTAGTTATGTTATCAATCTGTTGCCCATCACTAATGATGTGTGTACAGTATGTGTGGAGGCTACTGAAATTCCAACCCTATTAGAAAAGTAAATACCAACGTCTTCTCTGTTCAAATGTTTATCTTGAATTAACTAACGTAGATACAACAATGTAACATATGGATCATAATAATAATTTTGCTAATAGTCATCCATCGAGGATAATTTTCTAAGCTTTCAGCAGGTGTATCAACTTGTTTGTAGTCTTGCATAATTAACAATTCTTCGATGAATGAGTGTTGCCCAATCCAAATCCCATCATCATTTTGCATAATTTTAATACCAAGGAAATTATGTAATTCACCCATATCTTTAATTGAAAATTTTAATGATAATTTATGCTTAATTTCCTCTATATTTTCTTTACATTGTCCACCAACAATGATATCATCTATATAGACTGCAACAATCAGTATTTCACTGGTCATTGGTCGTTGGTTGATCGACTGAAACCTAACAATTTTAGATGGCTATCTATCTCTATGTTCCAACATTTGGCTGATTGTTTCAATCCATACAGACTACGTTCAAGTTTACAGACCAAAGTTTCTTTCCCTTTCACTTTATATCCTTCTGGTTGTTTCATAAATATCTCCTTCAGTGCACCATTTAGGAAGGCTGTTGTCACATCCATTTGGTGCAATTTTAATTTATTTATTGCAGCCAGTGCTATAATTGCTATAATTGCTATAATTGATTCAAATCTTGCAACTGGACTATAATAAGTATCTTGATAATCAATCCCATATTGTTGATTGTATCCTTAAGCAACAAGTCTAGCCTTATACCGTTCCAAAATTCCATCCAAATTATACTTGCACTTGAATACCCATTTACACCCTATAGCCTTTTTTCCTTCTGGTAATTTTTCCAAAATTCATACTGTTTTCTTCCAATTTCCTCATCTATGGCTGATTTCCAATAACTTGCTTCGTTGCTCTCTAAAGCTTCCTTGTACGTTTTTGGTTCTTTTATATTTTTCGAAATGTTTGCCCTTTCACCATAATATTGTTTTTTTTTTCCTTTTTCTTTTTGTTTGAAGTAATGTTCTTTCTTCTAAGTTTCGACTTTCATATGCATCTATGGATTGCTCCTCTAAACCCTTTTCTTTGATATCATCATCAAAATAGTCTCCGGTATAATGATATTCTTCAGTCAATTCAACTGCTTGTTTCTTATTATTGACATCATTTTTTTCATTAACATTCCTCCAGTCAACAAATTATTGTCCATCAAATATGACGTCTTTGGAAAAATATATCTTTTTTCCATTGATGTCATATAGTCTATATCCCTTTCTTTCTGTACCATATCCTGCTTCTCTAGACTTTGGATTAATTTTTTGTCTTTCATCCTTTGGTATATGTGAATAACATATGCAACCAAACGTTTTCAAGTGGCTTACATATGGTATTTTAACATTCCAGACTTCGAATGGGGTTTTGTTTATAATTGATACTGTAGGACTACGATTCTTCAAGTAAATAGCTGTCATCAAGCTGTCCCAGTAGCATTTACCAAGTTTAGATACAGACAGCATAGATCAGATCATTTCTACTAAGGATCTTTTCATTCGTTCAGCTTCACCATTTTGTTCAGGATTCTTACTAACAGTAAACTGATGAACTATACCATGACTCTTCATATAATCTCTTAATTCATGTGAAGTGTACTCCCCACCATTATCAGATCTAAGGATTTTTATAGCTCTTCCAGAATTATTTTCAACCATCATTTTCCATTCTATGAACTTCTTGAAAACATCACATTTATTCTTGATTACATAACACCATGTGTATCTTGATTTATCATCTATAAAAGTCAAAAAATATTCATAACCACTTAGAGACTTAGTTCCCATCTTTACACATACATCAGTGTGTACAAGCTCTAACACATCATTTGCACGAGTTGCGCATCCCTTTGGAAATTTTGTATGGTGTTGTTTTCCCTCAATACATGGTTTACAAACTGTTTTTTCTTTTAGCAACTCTGAATAATTCAAACCATCAACCATATTTTCTTTTCTGAGTTGTCTCAAGCGTTCAATACTAATCTATTGTACCATGTTTGCTCAGCAGCATTCATCATATTTTGTTGGTTGTTGGTTGTTTCGCACATAATTCAGATAAAAGAGATAACCATTTTTTCTGGCATAAGCTATGATTTCATTTTTCTCATCTTTTATTTCACATCCACTATGGCTGAATTTAACAATCTTACCAGCCTTGACAGCTTTCGATACACTTATCAAATTATATGCTAGTTGTGGAACATAAATCGTCTTATGGCATCGTAGCTACGAATATTGGTGGAGGAGTTTTTACCACAAAACAAGTAATCGTTATCGGATTTAATTCCAACAGAAGATCTGCATTGCAGTAATAAAAGAGCTGGCATGAACAGTATAGGGACAGTCAAGCCTCGTTTTCCTACAGTCTTGGCCCTGTTTTAACAGGTGGCAAGCTTCTTTTCAAAGGCAGTTAGTAATTCAAAGATTTCTTTTGTTATTTTTTCCTTACCCATCCTACTTTGAAAAGATGACACCACCAAAACACGGGAAGCCTCGACACTTCTTTGCTTGAATAAGATGAGGGAGGAAAGAACATCTTTCTGAAGATCAATGTATGCGGTTGTATCTTTCGAATTTAAGTTTAAGGAGGACATATTTCTGGTTATAGTCATTTATAAGACAGTTCAACTTTTTTATATCTTCGACGGTTGGCAGAACCTTTGGGGCTTGAAATTTCCTGTTTCTCAGTTTGTCATTTAATGCCCTAAAAAATATTAACTTTACTTCAGTTTTTTCAAAAAATAAGATTCAGTTAACAAGATCAAGAGGTTGAATAATTCTTTTTTTTCTATAAGTCATGTATGTAGTCTAAATAGTCATGTGCAACATGTAAAAAGCACTTGCTTGCATACTGCCAAATGACAGATACTTTAAGTATTTCATCATTTTTCTTACTGCATCTTCCACGTCATTGTAAAGTTTGTTATCGATCATGTCGACGGCTGATACTAGATCTGGATGTGTTTCCTGTACTTTTAGAAATAATCTGTAAAAACTAAACGTAATATTATGAATTTAAATAAAACTTCTTTCTAAAAATTATAATGAACGGTTTCAAAAATAGTGTGACATTTTACAATTGCACAAAAATGAATTTTTAAGTTTAAAATTGCCTAATTTTGACTTCCCAGTGGGCATTCGACCTCTGACAGACGTCTGCTAGACGTCTGTCAGAAGTACATTTTTGACCTCTGCCAGAGGTATAATTTGTAATAAAGATTAGCGGCTAATTTCTTACCTTTCACAGACGTCTGGTAGACGTATGGATTTTTACCTCTAGTAAACATATGACAACGGTATTTTTCTTACCTCTGGCCAACGTCTGTCAGAAGTAAAATTTTAGCAGCTAAAAATTTACCCCAGCAGATGTCTCGATTTATACCTTTGGCAAACGTCTGTTAGAGGTAAATTATTTACCTTTGCCTAACGTCTACTCTTTATTACAAATCGTACCTCTAACTGACATCTCACAGGTAAATATTTTACTTCTGCTTAACGTTTTAAATTCTTAACGTCTGTCAGAAGTAAAATATTAGCGTCTCAAAATTTACCTCTGGCAGACGTCTGGTAGACGTATCAACTTATACCTTTGGTAAACGTCAGTTAGAGGTAAACTTTTTACCTTTGACAAACGTCTACCAGAGGTAAACTTTTTACCTTCGACGTCTAGACGAACGTCTGATGGTAAATTATTGACACAAGTAAGTAGTGCACCACAGTGGTACTACATTCTAAATGTGTGCCAATTAGCATGAATTGACAGAAGGTGCACAGAAGGTGTTTTTAAGGAAGTTTTGACAAAACAACCTCACACCAGGTTCTTCAGATTTTCACTGACCATATAGAAAATTGATTTAAAGACTTACTTGCTCAACACTCTTCCGATAGCTTGATCGGCTTTTCAGCACATCGCTAATATTCTTATGTATCGTGGCATAATCCATTCCATTAGCTGCTAGAGCCTCTAAAATTAAAGAAATCCTAGATGTCAAAATGTAGGTGTAAATGAGGAACTTCGTTTGGCAGAAAATTTAAGAACCAAGTTACATCTGAAAGAGGAAGAATTTCTTTTTCAAACCATAAAGTATGTAGACAAATGGGGGGGAAGAGGAGCAAGATATTTTTTTGCATTTTTGTCTTCAGTTTTTTCAGAAAGAGTGAAAAGCTGGACAAAATCTAAAAAAATTGTGGTATATGCTACTACAGGGGGAGGGTGAATTTCACGTAAAAGCAAAGATGTGCATACATGGAGAGGGGGGGGGGTCTAAAAAGAAAAACGATGGCAGAAAACGATGACAGTATTGTAATTAATCAGAGATAAATTGACCAAATCTAATGCAAGTATGAATCAATGCTTACCTTTAAAACACTTGTAGAAGAGTGTATTGGACATTCCTCTTTTTTTAGGTCTGTCTGGCGTGACAGGGATTCTTATACCGCCATCCCTGTTAAACAGGCTCTGAAGAGTTGGCATCATGAAATTGTCTAATAAATTTTTTACCGATTTTTTTCCCTTGCCCTCAACAACTCCAACTTTTTTCATATTTAACAGCTGAAATGATAATATAGAGAAAGGTTTTAGGTTACAATTCATTTAAGTCTACCCCATCCCCTGCTTCAGGTAGTGCGTGCTTTAGTCACCTAAATTTTTCTGCTCAATTTCCACTTTTCAATGACAAAAATTCAGACATGCATACACTTAGTATAAAGAGGTTATTTAATTCACAGAAAAAAAATGAGAAATCACTTCACAATTCCAAGAAAATTACAAAAATAATGATCCTTATTGCATTCAAAGTAAGTATGCTCTTAAAGTAAAATTGAAAAGAAACAGTAATATACCATTGAGCGAAAAAAGGTGTCTTCGGCCAATTTCTCTTCCAGCTC
>JAUKPT010000838.1:0-17498 GCA_032273505.1 Nanomia bijuga
GTTATTGATGGAGGCATAGACATTCTAATTGGAGCAGATAACTATTGGTCATTAATAACGGAAGATGTTATTCGTCTTCAAGATAATCTTGCGTTAATTCTTCAAAATTTGTGGTATGCTTAGTGGGCCAATGTTAACTTCAAATGAAAGTGAAAGTGCCGAGACAAAGTCGCACTACGTTAATTCAAATTATTGTGTTCATGTTATGAAAGTGAGCTGTTCCCTGAATGATGAATTTATGGTTGAGGGATCAGACCCATTAGAGGATAAAATTGGGCGATTTTGGAATTTAGATTCAGTTGGTATTTTATCAGATAAAAAGTCAATATCTAAAAGCAATATGGATAAAATAGTTTTTGTTGATGGAAGGTAACAGATGGAGCTCCCGTTTAAGGAAAGTCATCCGTTCTTAGAAGACAATTACAGGACATGTTTAAAACGTCTCAGCAATCTTTTGAACAATAAGCTGAAGAAGAATAAAGATTTATTGCAGCAATACGATGATGTTATTAAAAAACAGATTCGAGAAGAGATAGTTGAATTGGTTGATGATAACGAAGAAGTAAAAAGAGTTGCTGTAACCTACATGCCGCATCGACCAATTATTAAAGAGGAGAAATTAACCACGACGGTAAGGATTGTTTACGATTGTTCGGCGAAAGCTGGTGAATACAGTCTTAATGAATGTTTGTACAAAGAAACTTCTTTAACTCCCCTTATTGTTGACAATTGGTTGCGATTTCCACTGAATAAAGTGGCGTTAGTTGCTGATATCAAAAGCGCAGAGAAATCTCTGCGGTGCAAAAAGGTATCAAATGATAATTACGGTATTCAAAAGCTACGTTTTGCAAGGGTAATTTTCGGTGTTGCTCTCAGTCAGAATCTATTGAACTCTGTCATTAGAAAGCATGTCGAGAAATATCGTCAAGTAGATCCTAGTTTTGAAAAAATGATAAAGGAGGAATTTTACGAAGATGATTTGAACACAAGTTTAATGACATCATCTGAAGCTGTAGAATTTTATAAGTGTAAGATACGCTGATAAGTTGAATGAAGTTTAATCTAAAAATGAAATTCGTTATGAAAAATCCAAAAACGATAAGGTTCTTGGGTTAATTTGGAATGATAAAACCGATGATTTGCTGTTGGATTTAGGACAAATATTTCCTGATATAAAATCAGATATCGCAAAAAGGGATATTTTGAAAATTATGGCTAGTTGTTATGACCCTGTTGGTTGGATTCAACCGGCATTGGTAAAATTAAAAATCTTGTTTTAGGAAGCTTGCAAATTGAAAATTAGCTGAGAATTTTTTAACTGACTTGGAATATTTAGTAGCTGGTAAAGAGTCTTCCGATAAAATTACTTGGACTGATAATCTTTCGACGGCTTTCTCGAATGTACAAAATATGCTTAAATCTCCTAAAGTGCTGACCTTGCCAAATCCGAATGATCAATTACTTCTGGTATCTAATGGCTGTAACTCCCCACCATCTGTAGGGAGCACGCTTTATGTAAATCGTGATGGCAAGTTTCTTCCGGCTGGGTTTTTCAGTGCCAAGCTGAAAAAGCACCAGATTATGTGGTTAGCATGTGAGATCGAAGCTGTAGGTATTAGTTTGTCGATTAAAGCATTTAGTAATTTTATTCGTGAATCAAAGAATCAAACGAAGTTTCTTACCGATTCAAAATCATGTGTGGAGGCGTTTGAAAAGATTGCAAGGGGTGGTTTCAGCTTGAGTCCACGAATTTCTAGCTTTCTTTTGAACCTTAATTCGGTCAATGTTTCTATTCACCATATCTCAGGAGTTAATATACCGTTAACGGATTTTAATAGTCGAAATCCTATCCAGTGTCCAGATAATAAATGTCAAGTGTGCGGTTTCATTCAAGAGCATATGAATATTGCTGTTACGAGAATCACGGTCGATGAAATAGAAAAGGGAGTTGTGAAAATGCCTTTTTATAATAAATCATCTTGGAAGACAGCTCAGAAAGCCGACAAAGATCTTAACCGTGTATATTCTCAGTTGAAGTCGGGCACACGTCCTGGAAAAAAGGAAAAAGATTTAAAAGCAGTTAGACGCTATTTTCAAGTAGCATCTATTTCAAATGATGGGCTTTTAATTCATAGAAAGAAAAACATGTATGGTAATGATTTCGAACTTATAATCATACCACAAAATTTGGTCTCTGGTCTCATATCTGCACTACATATTCATCTATGTCATCCATCTAAGGGACAATTGAAAAAGGTTTGGGGTAGATATTTTTTTGGAGTGAATAGTGACCTTTTGATAGAGAATTGCACTGAATCATGCTCATTATGTAATTCTATGAAGAAGTTACCGAGGGAATTGTTCCAACAATCAACTTCAGATATTCCGGATTCTATTGGTAAGTCTTTTTTTGCTGATGTTATTAATCGCGAGAGGCAAAGAATTCTAATTTTGACTGATGCCTTTTCTACGTTTGTTGTGGGTCAATTAATTCCTGACGAGCGACAAGAGACACTTCAACAAGCATTGATACAATTGTCCTCGAATTATAAACATTCTGATGGTTGTACAATCAGGGTTGATTCTGCACCTGGATTTAAAGCTCTAAAAGGAAATGTGGTATTGGAGAGTATTGGAATTAGGTTAGATTATGGAAGGGTTAAAAATAAAAACAAAATTCCAGTTGCAGATAAGGTAATACAGGAATTGGAAGGAGAGATAAAAAGGTTGAGTCCCAGCGGTACTCAGATTTCCACGGGGACACTTGCAATTGCTATCTCTCATTTAAATGATAGGATTCGATGTAATGGCTTAAGTGCGAAGGAAGTCATGTTAAAACGAGATAGTTACACTAATGAGCCATTAACGTTTACAGATGATCAGTTGCAGTCTTTTAAATACGAGAAGAGACTGGAAAATCATCCCTACAGTGAAAAATCGAAAGCTCGAGGAGGAGCTAATGCTACTGAAGCAGTGATCTCAGAAGGATCTATCATCCACGTTAAAAATGAAGGGACCAAACACAGTACAAGAGATTTTTATTTGGTTTCATCAATTGACTACAACAGGTCTGAAGCTCAAGTTCAGAAGTTAGTAGGTGGTCGTCTAAATAGTAAAAGGTATTTAGTAAAGCTTTCTGAAATATATCCAGCATCAGTACCAACAATTGTTTCTTCCAAAAAAGATGTCGAAGAAGATGAGGGAGTTGCTTTATATAAGTTGCCTGATAATGCAGATGATGATAATGACATGGGGTCGAATGATGACCACGTACCATCAAGGCGAAGTTGTCGTGACAGAAAACACCCAGAATGGTTGGTTACGGACGAAATTGGGTTTGATAGGTGAAAAAGAAGAAGAAGGTGGCGCCAGTGTGTTCAGAGAATTAATTATATTAATTATATTGTAACATTGATTTCATACTCATGCTTTTGTCATGTGGATTGTAACATTTATATTCTTGAAATCGAACTTGATTGTTATTCCTTATCTGGCGTAAGGATTTCCAATCGAAATGTTTGTTTTATTGCGAGCGAAGCGAATAATGGTATTACTGATTAAACTTAAGTTACTATTGTGTGAGGACTAGAGGCCTAGACTCCTAGA
The DNA here is from genome assembly GCA_032273505.1 of Nanomia bijuga. NCBI lineage: Eukaryota > Metazoa > Cnidaria > Hydrozoa > Siphonophorae > Agalmatidae > Nanomia > Nanomia bijuga. The sequence continues at coordinate 3,607 of JAUKPT010000838.1, forward strand.
GCAAATATTATTTTCCATACTTAATGTAACTTTGAGCCGGCTTTTTTGTGACTTTAGATTTTCTTTCAAGCCGGCTAAACGAGGGTTTGAGCCGGCTTTAGCCGGAGCCTGACGCTTATTTCAACCTCTGTTTCATAGTGTTATGATCTATAGTGAAGATCGTTATAGATGTAACACGAGATTTTACAAAACACATCGTTAAGATAAGGTTTTCTGGATAAATTACCGTGTGAAAATTGCATGAGTGTTTTGTAACAAGGTGACATTATCTTGGACTATTGATTGATATTATACCAGAACTATTGAGTTGACTGATATACATGTAAGCAGAGAGAAGCATATGGATTGAACATCATCTTTTTAAACAGAAAGGTTTGTGTAACAATACTATCGACCAGTGATACAGAGTGGAGAAACTGGGGTATTTCCCTGCCGCCCAGTTCCTTTGATTTCGATAAATTTAGCAGCAAAAAAATACTGGATAGATAATCAAAAGTATAGAGGCCCGAGAAAATATGTCTTTTCGCGGCCAGTGATTTCTATGCAGTGTCACCTTTTGTCTTGACCCATGGGGTAGCAGGCATGGCTGTTCTTCATCTCCTTTTTAAGGAATAGGCATTGCAGCTGGATAGCTTTTATTTAGACAAAAACAAGTTCACCACAAAATCAGGTATACATCAAAAAATACTATCGTAAAAATAATAGAGAATTCTCAAAGCAGGTTGTAATACAACTACAATGAAAAACAACATTCCTAACACCGTAATTGTAATACTTTTTTATTCACTCTATGAAGCTTTTATTTATGGACTAAGTAGAAAACCCAATGAATTGAAGCCCAAATAGAAGGAGATTAGTCATCAAAAACCAGATTACATTAACAAATACACGCTTGCAAATTGGTTACTAATTGTGTAACAATTACCCAATAACTAGTCAATGTTGACAACACGGAATCCAAAAAACACGAACATAATGGTGTTTGAGATGTTTCAAAACATTTGAGAATGTTGTTGTTGTGTTTCTAGTGAGTAAAGTGTAGTGTTTCATGAAATAGACTGAACTTTGAACACTACACTTTCGTATGTGCAAATCAATGGAGTGAGATCGTACTTTATTGACATTGTTTCAGGAGTACTATCAAGAATTTATTTGACTTTTGTTCGATCACCTTTTTGGTTCGAGTGGAACACTGTCCAATTTGAATGAAGTAAGATCGCACTTTATTGACATTGATTCAGGAGTACTATTATTGTTTGGTAGATGCTTAAACAATCTTGATGCGTCACATTTTTGGTTCGAGTGTTCTCTTGTAAATCCATAGTTTTGTTATATGGATTAATGAATGATATAAGATTGAATTCTATTCTTTCACAGTTTTACAAGTGATTTTGTAAAAACACAACTGAACCAGAAATGCAGGCCACCAAGTGTAAAATGAGAGAATAATTTAATCATCAAGTACCAAACAGTAGAACACCTCCAGCAACTTATTATTTTGTAATAACCAAAATATGAAGTTGCTGAAATAAAATGGAATATCAATGATTTTGAAAGGTAGGGCCATCTCTTTGTCCTTCATTATTACAAACAGTGTTTGTACCCTATACTTCCAAATAGAACAAAAGAAAGTTAGTCCTAAGGGCCACAAGAACCTTTGTTCCGCCACTGAACTAAACTATAGTTTACCATGAAAAACGTCGGACACTTCCAGTAAGCTTGTTGAGTGTTTTGAATAAGCATTTTAATATATTGTCTTCAAACGCATGATATATCGTCAAAAAACCATCAAAAATCCCCGTCAGGGTTAAGGGACATGAGCGAACTAAAGAAGAGAATCGCCTAATACATGCACTTATTTTAAAGTGTAAACTTACGTCCTAATTGATACCTCTAGACAGGCTACATGAGAAGGAGGAATTTTTTGACAAATTGCATTACTTTTCAGCCGCTTGAGAGAACTCTGTCGGCTAAATTTGTCTTCACACCCCGCTTCAACAAGTACCTTCGCCAAGGACTTGCCTCTCGACGTTTTGCTGTGGCTAATTCGAAACGTAGAATACGACGTATATCATTCATTGTTATTCATTTTTAGATGAACCAATAAGAATTTTGATGATGTAATATTGAATCAATCAATACTTTAAATTAGACAAACTTTTGAGATTATCTCTTATTCAAATCACCTTTTTTTGTGTTTCGCAAAAGGGTTCCGCGTTGACATCCACGACATAGATAAGCAAGTTGTAACTGAGTTCTATCACAACGTCAACCGAAGCACAAACACGAAAAGTTGTTTCAACTGACACTTTTTGACGGGATTGTTTGGACGCAATTGTTTAAAGATGTAGTACATGTATTAGTAAAGTTAGTCCTTGTTATCATTGTAACAATGTTTGTAGGTTTTTGTTCTGCGGGGGTAATTTCTTGGAATTCCTACGTGTAAAATCGTCGTGTGACTTTTTAAAATTATATCTATCAGTGGTTGACATTTGGTATCTTAAACTAAGAATGACTATTTTGGAAACTTTCTTCAATCAAAATTGAAATAATAAGAGAAAAAGAGGAGAAGAGTATCATGAAATACATGAAACAGTCCTTTAATATCACCATTGGTAATCCCCGCGCCTCGTTAGATCGTTCAGTATTTCCTCTATATACAGTGTGTCCGAAAAAAGGCTCTACTCAAATACAGTTTGTTTGATAAAGTAAAGCGTTATGCGATCAAAAATGTTATTTAGAAACGCGCGGGTATATTAAAATACACTCTTTCCTTTAGAATATCTTTAATTTCTCTATATAGTACGCAGCGTGCAGTTAGAATATATAAATAATAGTTACAACCCGCAAGAGAGCGGGAAGTTTAGTTAGAAAACAAAATCGAGGGCTTTTCTCGCGGATTTCTAAAGGGATCTTAAAGGGAAATTAAAATGGTGAGACGTATTACCATCCTGCAACATATTTTTTTCTTCAGTTAAATAGCAAAACATCTGCGTCTCAGATTATGAATTGTTCATATTGTTTTATTTTTTAATTCTTTTAGTATCACCTGGCCATATTAAACGATCAATACTTTAGTGTTTCTTTTTTTTTAACGTGCAGTTAGAACCCGTTAGAAACAACAACTCGATAGAAATTCTTTATGAATTATCAATTCCACGAACGTTTTAACGGGCAAATTTTTATTGTTCTATTGTTGGATTGCTGTTTTGTATTCTTATTATTTCGTAATGGTGAAAAATCAGCACGTATTCTGAGACAGTTAGAGACCTCTTGTGCGGGGAAATTAGTGTTAAAAATCAATTCGAGGGCTAATATTTCAAACTTCAATTGAGACATCCTATGTTTTTGATGTTTTGAGTTTATAAACTCTATTGAACAAACTGTATTTGAGTGGAGCCTTTTTTTATAGACTTTTGTGATGTGATAAGATGTTGTCTAGTCACTATATTATCTATATTATTTATCATAAACGCAAATGTCTTAGGTCAATTTTATGGTAAGACGGTGAAAGCATATGTATTGGGATTAATTATTGCATGCACTTGTTTGTCCAATGCTCGATTGCCAAAGGCTTCATAGAGTGCAATATTGCACTATTACACTGTTGAAGTATTGAACTATTACACTACTGCATTTTTGCAATATTGCATTTTTACACTATTGAACTTTTACACTATTGAACTTTTGCACTATTGCACTAAATTGGTCAGGATATTTTGAAGAGAACGTGAAAGATAAAATTCTCTTAAGTTTCAAATATTTAATTGACTAGTAGTCAAGGTCAACGATGATAATTAGTCTGAATACCTTAAATTAAAGTAACATTTTTGCTTCCTGTATATAATTGGAACAATTACATCCCGATGATTTGAAAACTTAAAGCTTATTACTTCCCAGTTGTCCCTATGATTACGTTCAACATTTGAATGACCCCTACCTTTTATGTCATTAGATTGGATTTTCAAGTCTTTTTCGCACCTCTATTTACTTTGATACTTAATCAGTAAATTATTTTTTTCTTGATACTCAATGGTTAATGGTTAATAGCTTATGATTAACACTTATGATAGAATAGTCTTGCAAAGCCCTAGGAGTGCTTATCGATGTCTTGGCTTAACCCTATGCAGACTTGGGTGGGGGTTAAAGTGACACCGCGAAACAAAAAAAACTTTCAAACACGGAAAATAAAACCAAAAATCGAGTATCAAGATATGAAAAATCACCCCGCCTCCCTCTACCCCGCTGTAAGCTCACCGCTTCATGGTATGTATCCGGACCACCTTAAACAAGAATTATAACTTATAGTCGTCAAACGCCCGAATTATCGACAAATAGCCCAGCCTGGATAGGGTTAAATCGTGTCTACCCAATTTTCCTCACGCAGCATCGGTTGACCGATGGCCATCTTAATACATTAAGATGGCCAAAGTTGACCTGACAGATTTACAGCCTTGCTATTTTAACATTGAAACGCAACTGGGTATTGAATTCAGATCGTACGATATTTATCATTGGTGGTGCGACACTTAACTACTAGATCTTTTCATGTGTTATGTAGATTCAAATTATGTTACCTTCTAACACAATTATAACATGGACATGATATAATATGGTACAGCGGACAATTTTTACTCAAAATTTGACATTCTTTGCTTTGCGTGATCGGTTTCAATTTTTACATGCTTTCAAAAGTATTTTCATTAAAAAAGTCTATTTAGTCTTTAAATTCTTGAATGTAGATGCTATTTAACTTTTTAAAAAATGAGTTACCATTATTGATCGGCATAAGATTGTCTCCTTTTAACTAACCTGACTGAGTAAGGTTTTTTTCACAGAGTAGAAAATATATATACGAAGAAAGAATTCATGCCTGTCAAAAAGTAGCGCGATCAAGTCGATCGCAAATAGGTCACTTACCACGGCTAAAAGAGCAAACATATTCGACAGCTTCTCAATACTCTTCTTCTTCTGATAAATCTTTTTCGCCATCTTTACATTCCGTACGTTTTCAGCATTAACAAAATTCGTACTTCTGCGCTCGTTGTAAGACATCGAGTCAAGTAAAAAAGATAGCAAACAACAATTTCACATGTATATAAGAACACAAGATCGTGTTGCTATATTATTACTTTTATAATCTTATTTGTTTTTCCTTACTTAACTACAATTCATTTTTTATACAAAAACTAAACAAGCAACAAGTCAAAAAGAAAAAAAGAAGACAAATTCTCTCATCTAAATCTAGTTGTTTCTTAAATAACATTCTTTCATTCGAAATCCCAAATTGTTAAAGCTTTTGTATCTAAAATCACCACTTATACCACCTTTATTAAACCCTAAATACAATCTAGAAAATACTATGATTCTCGTAAAACGTCAATTATCAAGCCCTTTCCTTATATAAATAGACACCACCAAATAATTTTTTTTTAAACTCCGAATTATGACATGTAAGCATTCATCTCCGCATTCTAATACATCACACCAATCCTGACATATCTCAAATGTTTAATAAAAGCTTTTGTGTTATTTTTTCTTCGATTTTTTTTTAGTAAATGGACGCTCTCTTGAGATGGTGGGTGTCAAATTTCATATTTCTCTTCTCTAGCATGTTATTTACTTTCGTTTGTTATCCTAGTACTCCTTGTTATGTTATTTGTTGCATGATAAGCGTTCTTCACATGCTTCTCGAGAAGTACTTCGAAATAGGAAGGTTGTCTCTAAATTAGGGAGCTTCCAAAATGTCTATATCAAAGCAGGCCATGTCAGGAATATTTCACAGGCGCACGGGAAAACGCGCGCTTAGGCATCGTATGGCGCGTGATATTTTACAAGACGCGCGATCAAAATTATTGGCATCACAACATATATTCTATGCACACATACGAAATACGTTTGAGACGATTTAGGTCTGAGACGATTTAGGTGCAGGTGTGATATTTGTAAGCTATGTAGTCTTCTACCATGTACTTGTTTGCAATTTTTACATACGCAGGCCTGTCAGTGTAGCGATTAGATCGGGTCGATCTCGATTGCGCAGACTTCTGCAAGGTACGGAATTTCAACTTTTGGATCGCATAAAAGTACGCGCAACCCCTTTGCGTAATCGTACAACCGATCGCGTGCATATTTCTTACTGACAGGCCTTCTTTTGGGGAGGGAGAATACACCTCCTCCCATAAAGACACACATGCGCACACCCCTTTTCCTTGATGTGTGTCTGCTAAATTCAATGCAGGTTACATTACATACATTAAATATAAGTCTTAAAAGTTAAAGATAACGATCTTTAGAATATCATTTTCTCATTTGATTATTGAGACATTCTTCATGCTACTCAAAAAATATTTTGAAGAACTTTCTTGCTTCTTTGGAGCTGCGAAAATGTCAATATATCATAGCTTTGTAGTCTTTGACCTAGTCTGGTTGAGCTTTGTATGAGAGGCAGGGTCAATCACACTCTTTTTTCACTACAAATTGATCTTATTTCCCATAAAATAAAATAGTCACAACGGCCGATCAACAATTACACTTTTTGCTAGACTTCTCTATCTATATGACCGTTGTAAAAAAACACGTATATAAGTATATATGATTTCTAGTCTGTGACCATTATGCTGAAATATTGACCCTATACCATTTTTGGTAGGTAGTTAAGTCTAACCTTTTCTCAATCACGACTGGTTTTTGTCATCAATCGTTTCTATTCCACCTTTCCAGTGTGTCTTCACTGATAATTCAATATTTTGGAACCGTAAAAAAGGTTGCTACAGTGTGTATCTGAAAATCTAATGCAATAACTTTAACTGGATATAATACAGGAAGGTGTTATGGAGCAAGGTGATCTTTATATCACAAGAATCACCTTTTTTCCTCTTTCCAATGATGTCAATATTATCAAAAATGAAGAAATGGATAAAGAGAAAATCGAAAATGACTTTAAAAAACTCTGAATATTTTTAGAGGTCCATTAAAATTATCGTTCAAAACGTGCGAATTCTTGTGTAAAATAAATCTCGTGATTATGCATTCTCAAAGGTGCCAAACATTGAGATTAGTGACGTAACTCGAAAAGGTGAATTGTTGAAGAGAAATTTTATCCAATGTTCACTCAAAATAGAGACAAATTTTATCTCTTAATACTATACACGTATATAGCCCCCACCACCACCACCACCACCACCACTTTTGAAAAAAGTCTGTGGGGTCAGATTTTTTATATTTTTCACAATTTTTCCATCGCAATTTACTCCCCACGCACCTTTCTGTCTCTCGTGACGTCACTGAACTATTCAGACATGGCTAACACCTTTTCAGACGTATCATGCAGTCAGCAATTTCAAACAGAAACAGGAGACAGAAATACATTTGGAAAAAAGTGAAGTGAACGGAAGAAGTTCCAAATAGTATGTATTTGGGGCATGTAATTAAGCATTCACCCGTGACTATTTGTCTTGTATTCCATTTATTTAACCATTCAACTATTTTGATTTAAATCTATGAGATAAAAGCATGACTTTGTGCACCTATCTTCCAAAATATAATTCTTTGCAATATCAGTAGTAAAAACTCATGTAATAATGCACGTTGTAGATGCAAAGATATATCCTGTTATACGAAATTCTTGTAATTTGTTGAATGACTCAATATACGTGATAGCATTTTGCATACCTAGATATCGGACCTTATTTGCAACTGGATCCTCGTTTCAATTGTCTCAATATGTTCAATATGTTTGTAACTATGCAAAGGTAGATACGAGTTTGATGTTATGAAAAACAAAGCTTAAAAAACATATTTGCTTTCATTTGATAAACATCTTACATTGTCGTATCTTGCAGCGAAATAGCGCAATTTGATTGGTTGATTAGTGCGTGACATTTGTAATGTTATACTCTTCTATGTAACATTAAAAAAAAATGTTACACACAACAAAGAAAATGTTACACACTACAAAAACTAACAGATAACTAACTAGTAGATTTGTTAATTTCGTGCATCAAATTAAATTTGGTTGAACTACAACACGACACGACGCGCTTTCGTCGGCTGACATCAGATATGTCTTGCTTCTAAATCAATTATGTTGAACGAAGCCTGAGTCTATCAAACAATTACAAGAATTACATAAAACAAGATGTTTTATGCAACGTGTACTAATGCATATTATTTTATATCTTTGAAAGGCTTTCAGGAAATGTTTTACACCCACTGCAGTGAATCACAAAATACCCAAAAATGTTTCGTCCCCCTCCTTCATCTAAAATGGTTATCTACAGAAACCTCTCATTTCTCCATCCACCCATTTTGCTAGTTTTCTCATTTCTTCCCTTTTTTAGGGTGCAAAACAATCGCTTTATTTCTTTCCTATTTTTCAAATAATAACTATTTCTCCCCCACCCCGGGGGATGCGCTGTTTGCCAAAGTATTTACCGTTGTGTTCAGTGTATCGAAAGAGCTTGATTTTTTGGCTCATTTCCATGTCCGTTGCTGATCGGCTAAATTCTCCCTGCTCTCTCTTACCCATATAAAATCTTCAAATAAACACCTATTTCGCCACATATGTTGCTAGGTGCACAATGTCATAATTGTTTTGTGGAAGTGGACCATGTTTAAAAGAATAGTTTTAATTTGTTGTTTCAATTAATTAATTAAGAGGTTCTGAAAGAGGAATAAGGGCAACAAACAATCTATTGTTGTTAAATTGAGTACTGGGGAGAAATCAAAACCATGCTGTGTGGAAAATTAGGTAGCCAACAGGTAACAAAAGAAGTACTAGATGGGACTTGAATCATTTGGCGTGAAAGAGAGTGTGCTTGGCAGCCCTATGATAAGCGCAATCCTTAACCCTATCTCAATCGGGGTATTTTTGCACTTTTTCAACCTAAGTACCTATGGATTCACACACTGTGAAACTTGGCAGAATGGTAGTTTACACAGAGCTGAGTACAAAAGAAATCAATATTCTAGTGAGTTGATAAAAAACAAACAAGAAGATAAGCTAATAAAGAAAACAATTAAAAATGTTCTTTTCATAGATATACAACATGAAATGATTATACTTCAAAAATAAAAAAATAAAAAGTAATATCACTTTTCATGATTTATTCCCCGATATACTTTCAGAAAAAGTCAGAGGAAACTGGAAAGAATCTTCCTTTATTTTAAAGATATAATGACATTTCTTTTGTCTTTAGCAGCAACCAACCCCTCCCCCTGGCCAAGATTGGTTAAACCTACGGTATGACGAATCTTCTAATTACCAGAACTTCTCCAGTTTACTTTCTCTCAGTCATTTTCCATTTTCTTTAAAAACAATTCGTAAATATGTTTATATGTCAATGTTTGGCTTCGATATTGAAATCAATTTGAAATTCGAGAAGATATGTGAGAAGCATGTTGAAAATGGAGACTAACTTTTTCGTTTTGCTTTTTAAAAGGAATGGTTCTTCTTGTTTGTTCTATGTGTAAATGTTACTAATGACCTTTTTCAAGGTGGTTTCAGATTTCTTTATTTTTTATTAGAGACTTTCGGATTTTAAGAGCTCTAGCGTAAAAAAAATATGGCCAGGGAAATATCTGAATGGACCTATATTTACTGCGGGAACCTGAATATCGATTTTGCGACACTCTAAAGTATTCGCCGTTATAAGACCTGCGAGCTCAGTGGTTAGGTTTCATGTTTCGCAATGGAGCGATCCGGGTTCGATTCCTCCTGGGTCCCCGAAATTTAATCAAAACAATCACTGAAATAATGTCCGCCACAAGTGATGTGGTGCGTTAAATTCGACAATTGATTTCGTTAAATAAATGTTAAATGTTGTAAATGTGTCGTAAAATGTTGATCCATCCCGGTTAGTAGAACTTAAAATATACTGCCTCTATCGGGAATGTCTATTTAAATGGATGAAAACTATAATAAAAAACGAAAAAAAAAACGATTATTTTCTATGATCACGGATACTACTAGAATATCCGGACTGTAAACTCCCATTTATGGGGAAAAATTACTAGGGCCATTAACTTTGAACATAAATTATTTTAAAACAAAAAGAGCTTTTTGCATGCAGTTTTTTTTAAAAGATAGTTTTATTATATGGGCTGTTTGGGGAAATCAGATAATTATCAAATAAAGGTGGTAATGTAACATATTTGGGCAAAATATTTAATAGGGCCGAAAATTGACCAAAACAACCTGATGTTTAAAACACACTCACTATAAAGTAAAACAACGAGTAAATACATGCAAAAGGGTTTTAAGTCATCTAGTAGACTGTAAATAACAAGAACCAATAAGAAATAGTATTAAGGATCTATTTTGGCCTAAAGTTGCCTAAAAATCGGTCAAAATTTGGTGCACTACGATTGGCTACGACTTTTAAAAACATTGACTGCATAAACCGGCGATTTATTAACTACTTCTTAAATTAAAAACAATTTTTGCCAAACTGTATTGCCGATGTGAGGGATGTACTAAAGATGGTAAGAAGCCGTATATCGTTGGAAAGATAGCGACTAAAAAGGTAAAAAAACTCAAAATCACAAAAAAAATCACAATAATGTTTGTTTGTTTGTTTGTTTGTTTTCTATGTTTTGTGTTCATTTTGTTAAAAAAAATAATCTAAAAACAATTAATGTTTTATTATTGAATAGTCATAGGCAGGTTGGGTTTTTTGAAAAACATCTGACTTTCTTTAGGGAACGTTCAATTATTACGCAACCCCAAAAAATACGATTTTGAGCAACTTACCTACCATATGTAACCATAGGTAACCGTAGACCATATTGCTTCCTTTGTGGTATGTAACCTCTTAAAAATAGGTAACTACAGTAACGGAGAAAGGCATTCAATTAATGACTCCCCCCCTCCCCATTAGAAAGTGTAATTTCAAAATTCTTCATAACTATGCCTAATTTTTACGATATGTATTACGTAATATTTAGAGTAAAAGACCATCATCAAAATTAAATTTCACCATAAATAAATGACATTTTAGCTTTTTAATTTCGATTTTCATTGAAATATGCTATTTTAAGCCCAATTTGGGTCCAAATATAGCAAATTCGGCATTATTATACTTACTTCTGGTCAGAATTGATTAAATCTTTTGTTAGAATATATTTAAATGATTTATATTATATCACTCTGGCGATTTGTAGGCCGGTAAGATGGTTTACAATGAATTATACACATTCAAATAGAGTTGTAGATAGAAAATTTCCTTCTTTTGCCAACAAACATCAGTAAATTTATTAAGATAAATACATCCTGATGACTTGATTTTCAGACCCAGGTTCTATTGGGATTTTTGATCAGCATAAAATTTTCAATCGATTGCTATACAACATCATGAATATTTAATGAGTCGAAAAAGTTTTCTGATTATGACGTCATCATGCGGATTCACATACCTTAGACTTTCCTGAACAAATATCAATCATAACAAAACATGATTCCATGGTTTGCTTAGTTTGTTACAATTATTTCCCTGTCTATTCCGGGAATCTTTTGAATTTAATCAGAATCGTAGGAATCTTACCAGAATCTTTGGAATATTGTGTCAAAAAGATAATGTGATTTACCCCTCGGTACGAACACGCTGATGAGAGAAGTAATGGGGAGAACATTTTTCATTAATTTTGAAATTCAAATACCGCTCGCCCCCAACGTGCGAATAACGTTATCCGGCGCGGATTTTTAATTGCTTTTCGGGCCAGCCACATTCGTTGACTATGGGTTATTGGCTACCGGATGCCAACCACTCAGACCTCAAACCGAGGGGTAAATCATTCTTTTCAAAAGTGTACGAAATACGCAATAGGAGTTTGAGTCAAGGTGTACGAGAGTTTTCAACAGTGATCTATTCCTCGCCTCAAACCTCAATTTGGAGATGTAGAGTACTCTCATCACCCTAATAAGCGTCCACCCGCTTATTTTTTCAAGACCCCTCCCCCTCCCAACCCCGCTTATTATTTTTGGATAATATCATTATTTACTAATATGTAAAAAGTAGTGGTATTCGAAGTATCAAAATTTAAAAAAAAAACATTATTAATACCAACCATTATGTTCGCAAAAATTCGTTTATTGCATGATAGAAAATTTTCCGGAAGCGACATCCCAAAAGGATGGATAACATTCCCCCTGTTTGAGTATTTCAGCTTACAATTGTAAAGAAATATTATTGAATGTGAACTTAATGACGCCAGTCAATATCAAATTACAGGTACCCGTTGCTTGTATGTTTACTGCTTATCTGTACGGTTGTGAGTGCTGGTAGCGATTGATGAAGTTAGTGATTCTTACCCTGGAGCGCAAAATTACAGAAAAACCATACTTCAGGTTAAACCTAGCACTCCCAATGCTCTTATTTATATCGAGTTAAGACCTGATCAAAGAAAAAAGATCAAGACTAGGTAGAAACATTTTTATGAAAATTGTAAGAAAGCTAACAAAAGAAGAAGCAGTTATGAGGTGCATTTTGGATATGAGTCAAGGGCTTGATATAATTCAATATTATGAAGCTCTACAAGATGAGCTGGAAACGCAACGCTTGCAACAAATGAAAATTGAAATAGAGTCATCAACAGGTACTCAGTGCATGCGTTATCATGAAATTTGTGATACGTCATGTGTCGATCCTATCTATTACCAATTTCTCAGAGAAGATAAAAGGATAGTAATATCTAAGGGAATTCTTTCAAACAAGAAACACAGTGAGAGAGATGCTAAACTCTTTAAAAAGCAGGAACTTTAGATGACATTTTGCTTCAAATTGAAGAATCAGGAAATCTGAAGACTTATAGATCCTGATCGATAATGATAATGATTTGCTATTGTTAATGTAATTAGTTTTGTACGAGACATATGGGGGTGGGGGGATTATGAACAATACTCGATTGATATTTATTTATTTATTTTGGTCTTTTTACATTGTGGAAATTTAATTTATATTCTATAGAATTGTATTGGACAATAAAGAACTAACTAACTAGCTAACTAACTCTTGACTTTGATCTAATAGTTTGACACGCTTGATGGAAGCAGAAGCTGTTTTTGAAATAACAGCAGCAGCACCACTTAAGAGAAAGTTTTCGGTGAATCCGATCTTGTATTTTTTTATCAGTCATATTTTCAACCGCCAGACCAGCCCAATTTTGGTGCTAGCAAAGTAGAAATTTGTTCATGTAAATAAGTAAAATAAAATAGAAGTTCGTGGGCCATTTCAAAAATGTGAAAAACCAAAAAAGTCATTTATAAGTGTAGATGGTTTTTTTTGTCTCAATGTTTTTAATTTGACTAATTTTCATTTTTATTCAAATTTATACAAGGAAATAGTGAAATATACAGAAGAATGTAGCTAGCACCATAGCCTACTGTTTCAGTAGGCTATGCTTGCACTTGTGAATGATTAAAGGATTTATATGATTACATAAATTTGCTTGAAATCAAGCGACCCTTTTCTACTAAAACACTCATGATATCATGATTTAGTTAATTGCAATTATAGCGAAGATATTTTGCAACATATACGCGTAAAATAAATAAATAAATTAGCTTTACAACGGCCTGGGGGGGCACTTGATTGCAAGAGTGACGGGGTCGATCGGCCCAAAATATCGGTCGTTAAAAATTTGGAGACCTCAGTATATGAAAATTTTACCCACTTAGAGAGACTACATTGATTGATTGTATACCCACTGTGATACATGGATCCAACAAGACAAATCTATTCCACGATTATTTTTCTTATCGTGCCTTTTTTCATGCATTCAGTGAGAAAAAGGTATTTAAATGACTATTTCAATTTAACTTTTAGATTAGCCATTTCTGTTGGCGAAGGGAATATGATATGTTGATAATTTTTTCATTCATTCCATACATTCAG
>JAUKPT010000839.1:0-17494 GCA_032273505.1 Nanomia bijuga
TTTACATCATCCATCATTCATATTGTATGTATGCATGCCATACCAGTCTGGAATCCAAGATTATTTTGGTGGATATAAATATAAATATGCCAGGGTATGCCGTTTTACCTTCCCGGCGCAAAACAAGGTTGCCTTCTTTTGTTACCAGCATACCAAAAAGACAATATTTATATGATATTTATATGATATTTATGATATTTTTTGCTCATATTTTTGATATCAGTGTACACCTCCAACTATGCCAGCACATATCCGGCACATAAAAACAGTGGATTCCACACTGGATGCCATATGAAGAATACTTCGAATTCTGTAGTGTATTAATTGGAACAACAACACAATGCACTTGATAATTAGTTTTATGAATATATAAATAGAATTTTAGAATTATAATTATCATTGAATTGTGTTCATACGTATCACACTCATTACCAAAAAAGTAAATTAGATTATTAGGTTAACAGTTATAAGATTAAATAAGTTCGTTTGTTTACATACTATGACCCTAGCGATTGTTTCGCGCATCTTTCGTTACCATTTTTTTTAAGCAAAGACGGAGTTTTTAGAAGGACCAATTTAATTGGCTGTTAGCAACATTACATAATTTTTTTGTCAATTTATTTCAAAACAGCGACAAACTTCTTTTCGCATAATTAAGAGAGTACGCTATCCATTTATCTCATATCCCTGGTTCAACAACCGATACGCAAAATTCCATTTCATCTCGAGACAATGTATCTAAAGAGCTATGAGGCTGGAGAAACTAGATGCGATCGAAAAAGTCAACAGTCCCACCACTTGGATGAACACCATTGTTGTGTTACCAAAATCAAACGGGAAATTTCGTATCTGTCTGGACATGAGACGTGCTAACATTGCAATCAAATGTGAAAGGCACATAATCCCCACCCTTGACGGGATGTTACCAGAATTACATGGAGCTACTATTTTCTCAAAAATTGATCTTAGAGAAAGTAATCACCAGATTGAGTTACATGAAGACAGTTGTAACATAACTACATTTGCATCACATGATGGTGTATATCGTTATGAAAGGATCATATTTGGAGTAAACAGTGCGTCGAGAATTTTCAGAAACAAATAGAAATAGATATTGCGCTGGTTGTAAAGGTGCTAAAAACTTTAGTGACGACATTCTTGTATGGGGAAAAGACGAAGAAGACCATGATTGAAATCTAGGTGAAGTGTTTTTGAAATTACACGATGCAGGACTTCGTTTAAACAGAGACAAATGTATTTTCTCATGTACTCAACTTGTATTTGGAGGCCACAAACTCACAAAACATGGAATTACTCCCTCAGATCACAAGCCTTTAGAGTCCATGTTATCATCATTCTCACAACCACCCCCGCGAATTCGTCGATGGTTGCTTCGCCTCCAAGCATACGAATACACAATCCAATACATACCAGGATCTAACAATGCTGCAGACATTTTATCTAGATCCCCAAATCCTCAAAGTGAATCTTCAAACCCTGCAGAACAGTTCATTCATCATACTACTGCATATCAGGTACCATCATCTATATCCCAAGAAGAAATTATTCAAGTAACAAAAGCAGATAAATTTCTGAGTAAGATAATTGAAAGGGTACAAAACGACACTCAGTGGAAGAAATCCACTGATCAACCATTTGATACCATTCAACATGAACTGCCAGTAAATAACAACATTCTTATATTTCAAAATCGTATTGTGATACCCGATTCTCTTAGGCGCAGAGTCCTTGAGACAGCACACCCACCACATCAAGGAATCGTTCGCACCAAAGCCATTCTGCATGACAAAGTCTGGTGGCCTGGAATGAATAAAAACATTGAAAACTTGATTGCGAACGGTTATGCCCTGACCTATCTCCATATATAATACCTAAGACTCAATTTCTTACCAGTGTGGGATGGTGCATAAAACCCCAGCCTAGTGAGCATTAATGTCATGCATGTCTATGCTTGATTTAGTTATATCTCTTATCTTGAAGATTGATTAAGTCGATATTACTCTAAATAACCCTTCACTTATCTACACATGTGTACCCTAGGTTATTACGCCCAAATTTCTCAACTAGTGACCAGTATGAGGGGGGACCCTAAACCTGATTTTTTTTAATATAAAACGCTGCTTTTAACATAGGCTAAATGGGTAGAAAATTAAATTAACCGGACTTAAAGGGTGTCATCAAGTACCAATTTTTGTATTATGCTTCAATTTTTAAAATATGTAAAACATGTGTAAAACATTTTCATCACGTACTTGGTATTTTATTGGTTTTCCTGTTTTTAATTTCAGAAACAAGATTTTATTGCATCCTTTAATGATATAAATGCATCTTGAAAAGGTGAGATCAAAACAGCAACTGAAATCTAACTTTACCAGCACGTTGGTATGTCTACAAACAACATGAAAGACTTCTGGAAATATTTAGTTATATGGAAGGGATATTGCAGAGTTTTGTTGTGATTTTTGAAATAGGCAGGTTCATCACTAAATAAAATAAAGTTACTTGTTTTTTTATTGGTATTTCTGTTTTTCTGGATTACTTTATACATGAAAGACTATTGGAAGTATTTAGTTAAAATGGATTTGGATTATGTTTTTGCAGAGTATTGCTTTATTTTATAATGCACATGTGTAAAACAGGTTCATCCCTAAATGAAATCAAGTTACTGTTTTTCTGGAATTTCCTGGCAGTATTCATAATTAAATGGATTGGATTACTCTAAACATGAAGACTTTAACTGGCAGTAGTTTGTACATTTTGCACATGAATTGGATTAATATAAACATGGAATACTCATCTGATAGAATATTACATCAATCCTGATCTCTAATAATCGCTTTATGCTTATCCCTCCTTCCCCCTCGTCCATTTATTAGAGAGTAGTTTCTGTTAGCACTTAGTTTTATAAAATATCGGTATATATTCATAAAACGGGCGATAATTGTAAAAAAACTTTTGTTTCATGTCAGAAGTCTATTAAAAAAAATCCCTAAATTTCGTAAAATGATTTTGAAATACATGGCTTCATTTAAAACCTTGTTCGTTTTCCTACTGTTCATATAGTTGGAGAATTTTTTATTGTCCTCACGTTATGTAAACTGCGCGGAATGCAACTAATAAGTATAAAGTTTCGTGACACCTGTGCCAAATTTCTCTACTACTGAGAAAATTTAACATTACAATTTTCTGGATGGCCACTCGCTCACTTAATTTTTCAGGTGATTTAAAATTTGAAGTCCAAATTTTCAAACTTCGTTATCGAATTACATAATGAAATTAGTTTAATCCTGTTAAAATTTCGCAAAAAAATTATTTACCTATCAAGGATCAGCGAATGTTTTTAAGCTACTATCACTAAAGCAAATCCTCTTTATTTTCTTTATATTTAGACTTTTATTATTTTGATTATTCATATTTTATCTTAGATTATTGTTTATGGTGACGTCAATAATGAGTTCGTCTGTTTTACAGCTTTTATCATCCAGCGCATTATTAGGTCACTTTTTTGTTTTCGTAGGCTTAGTTTGTATTATTTGTATATCGTATTATGTTTTTGGTAATAGCGAAATAAAAACTTACTTATTTACTTAATTACCAATACCGTAAATCCCCAAATAAACGTCACGGGAGTTTATTTAAAATTTTCGATCTGAGGGTGGCGACTACTTGCTTTAATAAGAGGAAGGCGTTTATTCAAAAATTCAAAAAATTCAGATCGATATTTTTTCTGAAAACACAACACCAGACCACACATTACATTATATTATACAACATGGACAAAATCGTCCGCGTCCACATCAAGAAGATTGAAAGATTGCAAATTTATTAGAGGGAGGCGTTAAAAAGAAGGGGCGTTTATTTGAGGATTTATGGTATTGTATTCTGATAAATTTAAGAACGATGAGAATTGAAGCTAAAAATGCGTTTTTTATTATTAATAAGAAAATCTAAGATGAAATTCAAGAATTTCTTTTCTTTGATACGTTCGTTTTTTTTTAGTTTTTTTTACTTAATCCAAAATCCGAGTTTGATTCATAATAAAGGAATTTTGTAAACGATTGAATAAAATCAAAGATCTAGGAGATAATTTTTAAGTACCTTTCTACATGATGTGTATACTAAGAATATGCTTAGAATAGATAAGAAGAAATTTGGCCAAAAAATTAAGAATATTCATCTTAAAGCCAAAAAATACTAAGAAAATATACTTTTAGTTCTACTTTCATTCAAATATTAAATTGTGCAACTTTCCGCGCCGGGGAATATTCTAGTCTTTTATTTCATCGAATACAAACACAATCATTTCTTCCCTACGAGCGAGAACTATCCATTAAATTTCCCGGGTCTTTCTCGTTTCTCGTTTCATTTTCGTTTCATGTTTGGTATCCAACAATTTCGGGTCTGATACGCTTATTCGGATCTGATATTCTTAGGCGGGTCCGATATACTTAATATCGGGTCCGATATGCATAATCGGGTCCGTGATAGTCCACGGTTTATAAGTTTGCATCGGCGATGGTAACATTGATATTTGAGTAATTCTCGGGATGAATCAACTCTGCATTTAGGCGCATTTGAAATTTTGGGAACCGATTTTATTTATCGATCCCTTGTTGAAAAGAGATATTTATGTTCTTTCTAATGGTATATAATTTATTGTTTTTTGATGATTAGAAAAAATGACCTGAACGCCCTAATTTGTTTTTGAATGCATTTAAATATAAGTGAGACACATTGAAAAATATTCTTAATTTCGCTTGGTTTATTTTCGCTATTAAATGAATGCACTTTTTTAACATTTCGACTCCAGTTCAGTCATTTTCAATTTAAATAATTAACTACAGAAAACAAAAATTAACTGAAAACGAAAACAAGTGTCAGTATCGTCACGTCAGTATCGGAATCGAAGTTGACGTAAAAAATTCAACAAAGTTTGTTGAAGCATTCATACATCTCTTTGGCAAAATTACCAAATTCTTTGTTGATTCCGGATGAGTTGTTAGATTGAATACTTCGCAAACGACACATCCATTTATCTTCAAAATGTTCTCGTTCTTCTTTAGATTTTGCTAGATCGGATTGCAGAATTATAACCTTCATATCACTTTACTCGTGATTTTTTGAAAATTGTTCAGCTATCTCCGAATTCGCTGGACGTTTTATGATGTCGTATCTATGTTTACTGAATGGAAATGCTAGCATTTCGCCCTTTTGTCCAACACACTACTTTATGGCGATTGCATAAGCAAGCATATACAAG
This sequence comes from Nanomia bijuga, assembly GCA_032273505.1. Classification (NCBI taxonomy): domain Eukaryota; kingdom Metazoa; phylum Cnidaria; class Hydrozoa; order Siphonophorae; family Agalmatidae; genus Nanomia; species Nanomia bijuga. The sequence goes on from JAUKPT010000839.1 coordinate 5,282, forward strand.
GTTTTTTGTTTCGCATGTACCACCATTAGACAACTTTATTTCAATTTCCCTTTTTTCATTTCATTCGCGTAAATAAATCCACGCGAAAATTAATCGACGCAAAAATAAATCCAAGCGAAAATTAATCTACTTCAGATACCTAATATATATGACTATAAAATAGGAATCAACGTTAACATTCGTTTCGTTGCGTGCTGCTTACTGCTGCAATTAATTTCATTGACAGATTATCTAACTTATATATTGTATTACCCCCGGTCAAGAATAAAAACATGTTCAAAATTGGTGCCTTTCTTTACCCATTTTTTGGGTAACTATTAGTCCTAACCCTAACAACCTATACATTTTCGAGCTTCCCAAAGTTTGAGGATTCCAATGGTGTATTTTAACGTTCTTTTACCAGCGGTTCAGAAGTTCAAAATTTTCATCTTCATTTTGTTATCATTTCTTTTAATTTAAATGGTTTATTTTATATCATCTGAGCAAGTGCTCTAATGTGACTTTCAAACAAAAAAAGAAGTATCAAAAAATATTGAAAAATGGCTTCATCATTAAAATGAAATTAGAATTATCAAATTTTGGATTCTCGAGGCTTTGTTTAAGGTCTTGTATATAATCCTGTGTATATGTCTGAGCGCTCAAAACGAAATAAGGGCTCTCTTGACTATCGTGAACTCAAATAAATGGGTGTACAAAGAAGATCATCAACAGAACTCACCAGGAACATCTCTAAATTCATCTGCCTCATCTGCAAGCAGAAGAGTGAACAACTCACAGGATCTGGATAGTGACAGTGACATCATTCGGTTGTCGAAATCATTCAAGATGGAAGGCGACGGTATAAAACTAACAGATCTTGCAGTGAAAGATGATACAGCCCCAGTCTTTGTCGCTGAAGCAAATGTGAAAACTCAGTATATTGTTGGTGCAGAGTACGCAGCTGTTGCTGACAAAATGCTTATGGAAGAATTCAATGACTTTCTCGATGAGAACAATATTTAGTTCATAACAATGAGTGCTGAAGATTATGATGTTTATGTCAACAGGATGGAAGAATATCGTAAACTGTATAAAGGATTAGAACGAAAAATCAAAAAGAAAATATCATTGAGTATTTTCAAAAATCAATACGAAAATGCCATAACAAATGCAATCGTCAGCATCAAGCGTTGTATCACTGAAGCTTAAAGAAGGAAAGGGCGATTGAGAGAGAATTTGATAAATGGAGAGTCGAGCGAGTTGTCGGCTAGGGAAAGTGAAAGACTGTCAAAAAAGATCCAAGAGAAGAAAGCAGTCAAGTTTTTGATAACTGAAATAAAGTGACTCATTCAAGAGCTAAAAAATGAATTCAGTAAAGATGACGATGCCGATGATGAAGAACTTCTTCGACGTAAAGAAGATTATCCTGAAAACACACTTCAGCTCGATCGTTTATCAACGATAACCCAACAAGCACACTAAATTATGCCTAGTGATTACAGCACGAAAGAAGTAAGTGATATGATGATAGAATATAAGAAGCTATTGGATTTAAAGAAAGGCTACGATAAATATCTTGAAGAGCGTATCGCCAAAAGAGAACTTTTAAAAGAAAAAGCATTTCAAACCTCAGCTCTTGATATCAATCTTCCCAAATTTCATGCTACGAATCTGATATGGACATATTCACATTTCAATCAGAATTTGAAAAACTGTATCTCAGAATAACTCCAAAGAAATTGTTGCCAGATCTTCTTAAAAATAAGTATTTAGCAGATCCTGCACTAGCACTAGTGTAGAGTCAGGAGGATATAGACGAGATATGGTGTCGTTTGAAGAAATCGTACGTTGATAAAAAAAATGATGCTTCAAAAGAAACTTGCAGAGGTATTCGCAATTGGTTCACTCAAAAGTTTTAAGGATCTCGAAAAGTTAAAAAGTGGGCTGACATCCATAAACTCTATGAACGATCTTATGAAGCTTGCTGAAAAACATCCTAAAGTTCATGAAATAATACACAAAGATTTCTATGTAGATGACAGTATGACAGGAGGCCAATCAGAATCAGAAGCATATTCAAATGCAAATGGTGTGGAAGAGGTCCTGAGTAAAGGAGGGTTAAATCTGAAAGGGTTTACATTTTCAGGCAATCCGCCTAACCCAGAGCTATCGAGAAATGATCTAAGTGTTGCAGTTGCAGGAATGAACTGGTACCCTGAAGAAGATGTGTTGCAGCTCAATATCAAACCTCTTGGATTTACTCGGAAGCGGTCAAGAAAGAAACAACCAAGTGAAGATGGGTCTCGCATTCCCAAAGTTCTAACATGACGTCAATGTTGTAGCAAGGTCGGTGAAGTTTTTGATTTCACAGGTCGAGTCACACTGCATCATTCAAAGTCGATCTACATACCATCAGTAAATTGAAATGGGATGATCCGATCCCCAATGAATATCGTTCTTTGTGGGAATCCAACTTCGAAATGATGACTGAACTGAAGAATATCAGGTTCAAACGAGTAGATGCGGAAAGTCTCAAAATTAATACAATTGATACAGCAGATGCAAGTAAAGATCTCGCCTGTTCAGCAATCTATGCTCGATTCAAACTCAAAAGTGGAAAATATTCATGTCAATTAGTTTTTGCAAGGACAAAGTTATTAGCAGAAGGAACCACACAGCCACGTGGGGAACTCATAGCTGCGGTTTTAAACGCTCATACCGGAGAAGTGGTTCGTTGTGCATTTGGAGAATATCATGAAAAAGCTGTTAAGCTCACATATAACCAAATCGTGTTTCATTGGATGAACAATATTGACTTGCATTTAAACATCTTTGTCAGAAATCGAGTGATAGAATGCTGTCGGTACATGGATCCTAAGTTGCTGAAATATGTGAGAAGTGTGGATATGATAGCAGACATAGGGACACGCCAATGCACAGATATCAATGATGAAGGACATCCATTGTATCAAACTGGACAGTAAAGAAAAACAAACTGTCAATGAAGAGATGATCGTATTGAAGAAAAAGGCTGATGAGTTCCAATGGCCTCAGAGACCAACTACAGAATATGTCGCTTATCAGTGTGGCGGCCAACTCCTACCATCAGATGATGGATTGCGGTATGAGTTTTCAAAGTATATCCTCGATCCGAAAAACATCGTTATAAGATTGAAATTCGAATTTTGGCATATGTTTGTGTGTACGTCAAAAAGTTCATACAGATCTACTCACAGAAATCATTTCCACCAAACCTAAGTTACAAAAACATTAATCTCGAAAATGTCAATCTCTCTGATCCTACCGTAATTCTCACAGAAGATGATGTCAAGGCCATTGTCAGATATTTTTTATCAGAAAGCTACAAACGAGGTGAAGAAGTTTGCCAAGTGGGAGAAAGTAGAACCCATCTCCACTGATAAAGAAGGGATATTGTTCTACACTGGAAGAATCAACAAATGACTCCAATAGCTCCACTGAGCGAGGTCATGAAAGATTTGAGTACAAGCACTTTCTTCATCCCCATCATTGAAAAGAATTCGCCCTTAGCATATAGCATTGTTAACGAAGTGCATTGGGACAATTCGGTTGCCAAACATTCTGGAGTCTAAACCGTTCTGCGTTACACCATGTAACACGGATACATCATTGAAGGTCGAGAGCTAGTAAAGAGAGTTGACAAAATTGTGAAAGGTGTCGATATCTTGCGAAAAGGACAATTGAAATTTGTATGGGTCCTGTATCGCAACATAACCTCACCATCGCACCACCCTTCTTTGTAACTCAAGTCGATCTCTGCGGTCCGTACAAAGCATATACACTACATAAACGAAGCACAATTAAAATTTATCTTACTGTGTTTGTTTGCTCCACAACAGGCACCACTAGTATGAAAATGATGGATGATTACAGCACAATATCATTCGTTCAAGCATTTATTCGTTTATCGTGTGAAGTCAGTTACCCAAAAATACTGCTAATAGATGAAGGTAGTCAATTACTGAAGGCATGCAAGACTATGGAATTTGATTTTCGTGATGTTAAACAAAAGCTCTACGTCAGCCACAATGTTGAATTTGATGTGTGTCCAGTCGGTGGGCATAACATGCATGGGCGTGTGGAACGGAAAATTAAAGAAATCGAAGCCTCTATCGAAATGTCATTCAACAACCAACGCCTCTGTGATTGAGTGGGAGACAGTTGCTGCAGAAATCAGTAATAGCATTAATGATCTACCTATTGGATATCGAAATTGGTCAGCTGATCTAGAAAATCTCGATTTAATCACCCCCAATCGTTTGTGACTAGGTTGAAATAATGATTGAAGCCCAGTCGCGTCGGTCCTTTGCTTGTCAAATCAAACCCTGAAAAATTCATCCAAAGTAATGTCGTGATTTTCAACGTGTGGTATGACAGTGGCTCATTTCATGTGTACCAAAATTAATGCTTCAGCCGAAGTGGTTTAGAACAGATTATGATCTCAAAAAGGGCGATCTAGTATTGTTCCTGAAAGAAGACGGCAAGGTTGTCTGAAGTTATCAGTACGGGATCATTGAAGATATCAATAACAGCAGTGATGGTAAAATTTGGAGCGTTAAAGTCAGGTATCACAATCATAATGCAAGTCATTCGCGGACGACAGTGAATGCTGCAAGACAACTGGTGATGATTCATGGGGTAGATGAATTTAGTATTATGGAGGAGCTCTGTGTAATTGCCACTTATGCTGGTACATGAAGTGTAAGTTAGCACATGGTAGATAATTTTTTTCAATCCATGGCGGGGAGTTTAAGATGAATTATGTATGAACACTCTAATTCACTCAGTAAATGTCTTTTAGAAAATCACCACAATCAATTAAACAATTTATGAGGCAGCTGAAGGGATAAGCTGGTAAGAAGAATGCAGATTGTTATTGTAGTAGTGATGAAAGTGAATAATGGACATTAATTTGATAATAAACATTTAATTTGATAATCAACAATGATCTTGATTAACTGAACATTTAGGGAAAAATGATATTAAAAAGTACAAAAGTAATATTTACGAGAGAAAATTACTTTTGTGCATAGTAATTAAATAATTTATTTATATTGAATGTATTTTAATTAGATTTATCTATTTATTATAGCTTGAACGTGCCCACAATCACGTTGATTCAATGCTTCCTCCCATGGATTATCGCCCGGTCGGATTACACGGGGGCATCCGGTCGGAATATTCACCATTGTCCCTACCATCAATCCTAAATGCATATTTCAATTCATATCGCCAGACTGCCTCATTCCCACCATGCTTAGCCACTGGGCGAAACCAATGAATCCCATTAACAATTTCATAAGCAATTGAGGAGTACCGGTCTAAAACAGGGACATTGAGATGGCAAAATTCTGGATATTTTCTCATATAACTTATTAGTACTGAACTGCTTTATATCCAGTGTACATTTCTTGAAAAAATAATTTAAGGCTAGGGTAAAAACTTCTTCACTTAAGCACACAAAAAGTCCTGGTTTGCAAGACACATTAGAAAAATCTCCTACACAACTTGTGACAGCATAAATATAGCCACACGATAGAACATACTTAGTAGAAATCAAATATTTGAGGATATTCTGTGAAAATCAGCAGAACCTAAAACTATCTTATTTCTGCTCCATTTTGTAACAATATTCCTTACAAATCGCACAAAACGCATAAATTCTTACAACCTTTTGAAATCTAAACTTGATAGGGTCTAAAATATAAGCTGCAAACTTATACCTGTCAGTCAGGACACTGGTGTCTACCTTTCTACTCAACTTACTATTAGGTAAGGTAAGGTATGCACTTAGGATGGAAAGGTAAGGTAAGGTAAGGTATGCACTTATGATGGAACAGTCATGCATAGCCATAGGCTAATCTACAGACTATAGCTCCATCTTGTGTTTCGTCAGGTACCAACTGACCAATTTCCCTCACATGGCATGGGTTGACCCGACGGACTTGCAGCCTAACGATTGTAGTATCACACTTCAATTGATGTTAACTAGCCTAAAATACTTCAGAGTAGTATTGATTTTTTTAGCGCGACTGGGTATTGAACTCAGATCTCAGGGTATCTAGTATTGATAGGTGTAACACTTAAACACTCGGCCAATCATCTTTTTCTAAGATGCCTAAGATGCCACCCTGTATCTGTATGAACAGTTTCGGTCCTGCTCGACCCGATAAAAAACAAGTCGAAAGTTCATAAATTATGATGAAGCAGAAATAGATATTGGATAATAGATAACTGGGTCACCAAAAAACCTTCATCTTCTCATTAACCACGTAATGTTTATTAACCAATGTGCTCTAGGCCTAGGCAATGAAGATGTATATGGCTATACTTAATCCAACAGGAAGCTCACTTGTTTATATGGGCTGGACGATTCACATACGAAAGCAACAGTTTTAGTTTCCCCATTTGTGACTATGAAGGTTTACCTTTCCAGAAATTCTTTTCCTGGGACAGTGTTTGACCAAAAAATATAATGTTATAAAAACATTGATATCAAGTTACAAAGGATTAAATCGAACTTTGTTATTTGAATTATCATGAAATTAGTGGTAAACGAAATATTTGCATATAAGCTTCTGAATCAAAAGCCATTATATTTTGAAATACTGACTCCAGATCCTGGTTGCAAAACCATAGAAAACAGCAAAAGAATGATGACTTAGATATAACTGATGGGTATTTTTCATCGTCACCTAAGTTCCATCTGGTATTTTGTCAACTACAAAATGACTGCCCAATTTCACGTTGGCATTTTTTAACGATTAAGACCAAGGCTAATAATAAGACTACCGTAAATAGGTTTGACGAATTTAACAAGTCTGTAATTCAGTAAAACGTCTTGTTAAGCAGACTAATTAATCCAAAAGACACAGACTAGTTAAATTCGTCTAGTTAAATTTAAGGAGGTATATACGCGTTAATATGTATTTCGAAAATGTATTGTTTTTTACGTAATTTCAATCCTTACATCATGAACACCTGAACATGAACAAAAGAAATTGGGATCCAAACAGTTTACCTATTCTCCTATATCAGTGGTACATTTGTGCGTCATATATAGTGAAATTTGATGGCGTCATGCCGTTATAGCAGAATTTAGTTCGAAAATGTACCCCCAAAAAACTGTCACAGGTAACACATTATTTCGAAATTTTTCTGACCAAAATTGGGGTATTTCCACCATTTTCACCCCAAATGTCCATGATTTTAGCCTGTCCTGATGTGATTACTCATGTTGTAGCGTGCCCATGATTATTAACCAGAGAACATTTGATGACTTGATAATCGTGATGTTACAAAAGAAAGGTAATAACGTAGTTCCGCGTGAAATAATTAGTCTTGTAATTGGTTTACATGTATAATATAATACTTCTATGCCTTAAATACATTCAATATGGTGATTAATAAGTCGTGATTTTTGCTCATTGCTTAATAGACTGGCCGTATTTTGAAAGGCCATTAATGCCACTGCGATTTTTGTGTTATTTAGGGTCTATATTGACAAAATATATCTTGTAAACGGGCTTGGTCCGGCGATAACGATTCTTTCTGATCATTATAAGCCTTAATAAGCCTAATTTTGGTATGTTCCAGTAAAAAATGCATTTTCAAAATGTTCAATTCTAAAACCGAATTAAATAGCTGGATTGAGAACGAAAAGTAGATTATTGAAACACTTGCTTCCTTTTTGTCCAATACATGCATGATCGAGAACATTGCTGTTTAAATAAAATAATCTAGAAGATATCCAAAACAATGAACTAGTGAGTTTTCTTCTTTATGGTCATGAGTTTCTTAGTCATTTTGATAACCAATGTATTCGCATCTCGACAATTGAATTTATAAGAGCTTCGTCACATTTCCTCACTTAATCTTGCCATTAGATTCCTGTATTTAGCGCACTACTTCATCTCATATAGTCGTCTTTTTTGTTTTGTTTTATTTTTTCACTTATTCATATTTAATTTTTTTGTGTATATGTTCTTTAAAACTTTTCTCAACTTACTGACTTGAGTATATTGGTTTATCAATGTCATTTTTTTGTTAATTTAATGTGCTATGTACGTAATTTATTAAACGAGTAAATAAAAAAGAAAAAAAAAATTGCTAATTTCAATCTCAATTATCTCAAGAAGTAGAAATCAAAATTAGCAAACCATACCTTTTTTATCATCTGCTTTTCATGCCCAATCCAGCAATATAATCCGTTTTTAGAATTAAACATTTTAAAAATGCACTTTTTACTGGAACATACCAAAATTAGGCTGATTTAGGCTTATAATGAAAGTACCGTTATCGCCGGACCAAGCCAATTTTTCTGCTAATATAGACCTTAAAGAACACAAATATCGCAGTGGCATTAATGACCCTCTCCTCAAAATAATGCCGGTCTATAACAGCATGTTTAAAACTTAAAAATCTATATTTAATATAATGCAGTAGACGGTTATGTCATTCCCTTATTACCTTATTTGTGCTGCAAAACGCGTATACCTCCTTAATCAATCGTCGCCTTGTAAAATCTATTTAATCACTCTGTCTCAATAGCACTACTTTTGCTCTGTGGAAAGGACAAGATTTGACCGTAGACAGTTGAAAAAATATTAAAAATCCTCAAAAAACTTACTAGGAAAATTCGTTTTTAAACTCCACGTGACATGAATAGTCTTCTTTTTACTTTTAAGTAACGTCTTATTTCAAATTCATAAAATCGTTTTTGAAAAGTATCCGAACGGCCATATTTTGAATTGTTTGAAATTTGACGCATCGCGAAAAACGTTAAGACGTTACTATTGTTTAAAAGTGTGAAATGTATTCGACATGTTTAGAGAGAATGGTCTGTTGGACAAATATTAGCCTATCTTCTGTTACTATGTTTACTTTTAAATTCATTATTTATTTTTGATATCAATGTTGATAATTTGCCTTCACATGTGTCTTGTATTCATTGTTTTTGAATCCTGGTTTTATCTGAATCTTAGTTGCTTCTTTGATTTAGTTTTAAAACAGAAATTGTTGGGATAAAAACAAAAACGATAAACCGAACAGAACATACCTTGTCAGCATACAAAACTTACACAACAACTTTCCACAATAATTCCACAATAATAATATTACAACTAGCAGTACACAAGCATCAGTGCTTAAACAACCGTTAATTTGAATTTCTTATCAATTCGGCTTTATCTTATGCACTTAATGAATTAATAAGTATTGTTATGTCGTCCAACAAAATAATACATGTTTCCATGGTAATCATAACACAAACTATATTGTTTAATCTCATATCCCATGTTCAGATTAAATGACAGTTGATAAGTATTTTTCATTGTTTACCTAATCATTGGGATTTGATTCTGCTTTACCTGAAAGGAGCCAATTTATTGCAAAAAAAAATTGATGATATAAAACGCAATTTTGTTGTGGGCTCCTTTAAAAGAAAATAATTACTCTACTCACTCTTAACTATCAGAACGTTAAGAACGTCGAGAATGCAAGTGAGTACTAGCCTTTAAAAGAGAGAGTATGTCTTATTCTATGTTCCGAAGTGTGATTCTTTTATAACGATCACCAAAATGGCGGAATTAGCTGCGACACTAGTGACATATCACCTAGGTAAATCACCAAAACTGCACGCTTTTTCAAAACCCCGGAATCATATGGAAAGTCACGTTTCTGGTTTGTTTGCATCCATTTCTCTTTATTTTGAGATATAACTTTTAAAAACATGTTTTTATAAAGAAAGTGTATTCCAGGCAATGCATAATTTTCTATTGCCAAAAGCCTTTTGATATTCACGCTAATTAATTTAATTTTTGGATTTGTATGGATTTTTTCTTGTGAACGTTTAACTTATGAACGTTATACATCTCAGATTCAAGAGAAATGGATGTAGACAAATTAACAATTTAAATTTTCGATAAGGTATCCTCACTAGAGCAAATAACCGTTAAGAATTACGTGGGTGTACCACTCTTATAACAGTCAAACGTCGAGATTCTCAATTGAGTATAGTCTTTTCACTAAGGTCATGTACAAATCGCTAGTTTCGGTCTGATAGGATGCGTTTTCATTGCAATCGAAACCACTGAATCATTCAGCAGTGAACTGACAATACCAGCTTATGGTGGTTCTCGAAACGCTTAAACGCAGTTAAGGTTCGCGCGCAGTAAAAAACTCCTTATTTAAAAAAAACAACAATTAAATAGCAATTATCATTTATTAGGTGAATGTATTTATACTTTTTCCCCACTTGTTTTTGATGGTTCAAACAGATATTTTTAAATTTCGAAACATAGTCGAACAAAATGTTCGATCGGATGTTCGTTACGTTTCACCCGGTCTTTAAGAACTAACCCGACGAAGCTAAACAAAACATCTTTTTAGAATTACAAACTTTGCTGTATAAGACATACATTTGTTGGCGGTGGTGATGATTATATAAGCATATAGGATTACAGTCTGATAACATTGAAATTCTTTTTCCATTAATGAACTTTGTGCTTTTGAAGCAGGCACGCATGTTTGTGGTTAGCCAACGTTTATGATGTATCAAAGTATTGCATGCATCAAAATGTTGCATTTTCTGATAGATTAACTGTAAACGAACATCGAATTTATCATCATATGAATTATCATGTTTCTCAGCGCTAAGAAGATCTTTAGGGCATGGTTTCAGCTTTGTAAATAACCACCCGGTAAAAATGGAATCAAACCCGGTGAATTAATCATTTTTTTTATTACTTTACTGGTGGCATTAATTATGAATGTAACGGGGCAAACCCTACTACTTTAGTAGCAGCTTACCGATCGAAAATGATTTTAATTTACTGCAAAATCCGCGGTTAAGAAGAAGCTGTGTGTGAGTGTGTTACCGTCAGCCAAGTCGCGAAAATAAAATATTAGGAATTCTTTTCCAGTTGGCATATATTAAGCTGGCGCTATTGATCAGTCTGCAGATTATGTCTAAATTCAAGGAGGTATTATTGCGAACGTCAGCTACTTTGCTTTGCGTGATTATCATGCACAAAAACCCGTGGCATATACAACCATATCTTTTGAGCTACACCATGAATATTGACGCGTGGGTCGTTACAATCTAAAGCCCCTTAAAAAAACATGAGTTTATCGTCTCTACCCGCATTCGATTTTACTGCTGTGTCTCCTCTTTTTATCATTTATTTTATGTACATATTTTCTAAAACTATGTTAAAAACTCATTTCTTAACTTTAAACATATTTTTGTCCATTACAGTCTATAATATTGATAGTCACTTTATGCGAGTAAACCAATAGATTGGTAAATACCTCATATTGCCCATTGTAATATCAACGGTAATTATTTTGGCCACAGCGCCTTATATTCCCTAACAAATAAACAGTTTCATTTCATTACGCATGTGGTACCTGCTCCCGTATTAATATGTGTATGCATCCGACAAAGGGGAGATCAAACCGATTTTTTTCGGAACTAGATTCAGAAAGAATCAGAAAGATTCGGAAATGATCCAGATGTTCTTTTGCAAATTTTGATATGGAAGACAAATGGCATCGGACATTCATAATTTGGCTCAGGGTGTCAAAAAAAACGGGAGCACGGGAGCGGCGCTCACGTGAAGAAGTGTTTTCTTGCGCAAACCGCCAACTGTCAGTCAAACAAATTTTTCAATAGAAATATAAAAGAATTTGAACAAAATATATTAGCCATTCCGTGCAAATGAAGAAGAAATATTCAAATTAATATAATTTTTCTTTTTTTTCTTTTACATAATTCATTATTTATGATTTAATCCGGTGTTTCATCCAATGTTGTAATAACTAAAATAAATAAATTGTCTAAAAAAATTGTTTAAAAAATTCGTTTTTACAAATAAAGTTCGCTATAAGCAGCAGCTTAAATTTTAGTTTAGATTTTTTTCCTTTTCTAAAACATCCCATTTTAATACAAAACTCGTTGATTGTTAATTATTGTCTTCATAAAGCGTTTGCATTTTATCTTTCACGTCTAAGATTAAGGGTTGCTGCCGTCAAGTGATGTTGTTTAAAAAATAGTTTACGACGGAATTTAGACTTGTTAAGTAATATTCATTAGTTAGTTCACAATTGGTGCAAATAAACAACCCAATGACCCCCAATGACCTCCAATGACCCCAATGAGCTCCAATGAGCCCCATTGACCCACAATGACCCCCC